>JAJONR010003176.1:0-79231 GCA_029582245.1 Solanum etuberosum | reverse complement strand
TTTTTAAACATATGAGCTAGTATATTTTGGGAGTAGTATTAAGCACCGATATGGGGGAGAGTTCAGATAACTCACAGCCCCCATAAACCATGTAGCCAACGTGGGTAGAAATGGTCATACTTTTTAGATGATTCCTTAATGCTTTTTAGCATTGACTAGTGGATCCACTTAGTGAGTAGGTCTTATACCCCTGGCAAAGTATAGGACAGTTCTGGCAGCGTGGCCGAGACGCTGTATCATCACATAGCTCATAGTGATTGTTGTCGATTAGAGAAACTCCCATAGAGATATTTTGTATTCTTATATACACAGAGTTTATTTTGTATTTTCATATACAAACAGAGTTTATATTGTACTATTGAATTTTTCAACACATTGAGTTGCTTTCTACTTTTTAAAAAGCTTTCCATATACTGCATCCGTATTGTTGCTTTATATTGAGTGAGTATCCAGAGTTGAGTATCCAGATTTGAGTACCCAGAGTCGAGTATCTTATTATTGAGTTGAGTCTTATTTCACTGAGTTGAATATCTTATCATTGAGTTGAACTATGTTTCTTATTCTTGAGTTGAGTTTAGTTGAGTGAGTTGAAAGGAGGTAAGTATGTTTACTTTTTATCAAGTTCAAGCTTATGTTTATGCTTTAGAATTCCCCTTACATGCTCGTACATTCCATGTACTGAGCCATTTGGCCTGCTTCCTTTCATGATGCAGATTCAGGTATTCGGGATCATCAACAGGAGCTTCGTTGATACCACATGGAGTTCGAGTTAACTATGGTGAGCCTCCTTGTTTCCGAAGGATTTCATTTACTTTTCAGTTATATCAGTTGATAGGATGTCGTGGGTCTTGTCCCGACTTCCATCTTTGTCAATTAGAGGCTTCATAGATAGACAGTAGAGTTTCAGAAGTCTGTTCATTTATTTTGTTAAATTTTTTAAAGACTGAAGTTGCCTATTTTATGGCGAGTCGAATATATTATTTTTATTCAGTTTTTAAGCTTTTGTATGCTTGAGTTAGTCTTCCGCTTTTAGTCAGCCAGGATGAGGGTTCGCTTGGAGCCAATAATGATTCTCGAGTGCCGGCCATGTCCAGGATGTAGGTTCGGGTCATGACACGTATCAAATTCAAATATAGGTATCTTACACTTAATGAGCAATTCAGTTAAATAACTTTTTTGCCCTTCGTGTGAAATTTTTTAGAACGCATCAAATCCTTTTATATGGACAAATCATGACGCCTTTTTTTTCTTTCCTTATTTTTCTTATTCTCCTACTTTTCTCTAACAGATTTTTTCTTTAAAAAATTACATTTAATAGTTAGTTTTATTAATTGATGAGTTTTTGTGATTTTAATATTTCAATAGGAATGTTCTATTTATATTTTTTTCTAGCACTAATTTTCTCACGTGTGCGTTGCATGTGAATATCGAACCATCAAGTACGTTACTTTATAAAATAATATTGATATTATTAAAATAACTAAAATTTTAAAAATAAATATAATATACGTGAAATTAAAGCAATTATCTATGTGTGACTAATGCGTATCGTCAATGACTTGTCAAAATCAGGATAATTGAATATCGTTTGAACCTATAAAAATGAATATCATAGTTTAGTTAGATACATGTATTTTTTATTTTGATTTTAGAAGGTACAAACAAGTAATGAAGTATATCTCATCTATTACTTCTTGATGTATGTTTGGTTGCTCTATCATGATACGGGCTCTTGTTGTCAACATTAATTTTCCTTTTGAAGGTGAAACGTAAAATTAGTCATATAAAAAATTATTGGATAAATACAATTCAATAGTAGGGATTTCTTGACCTAATGTTTTTTTATTATCACTTCAAAATATAAATGTACAAGTAGATTTTTTGACGAATTATTGTAATGACCCAAAAGGTCATTTTTGAATTTTTTTGTAAGCTTATCGTTTATCCCTCTGAGTGGTTGTCCCGAGTCATTTTCGATCAGTTTGTGAGGTTGATTTTGAAATTCGATTAAAAAGTTGTGATATTTAGAAGTTTTGAGTTTTTGCATTAAGTGAAAGTCTTTAAGAGTGGTTTTTTGTATAAATCGGAGTTTAGAGTCTCAAAATAGAATTCCGTCAATTTCATCAACTCTTGGACGCGGAATTTAATCTAGTAGTGTAGTCGTTTTCTTATTCGGAGATGTTTTGTGAATTTAAGGTCATAAGTTGAAAGTTTAAGTGATTTTAATCCTTGAGTTGACTTGGTTAACATCCGGAGTTCGAAAGCTCGGATCAGTTTTCCGACGATTCCATTGGATTTTGGGGATGATTTTAGCCCTAGAAAATGTTTTAGATGAATTTTCGAAGGTTTCAAGGATATTTTGGTATTTTTGAGCCTTAAGTTCATTTATTGCAATGGATTTCCGGTCGAAGAGACCTTGAATCTGTGTTTCACAATTCCATTTAGTTTGAAACATCGAATTTAATTAGGTAGCATATATTATTTGTGTACTCGAGGTTTTGAACCCGATCTTGAGGGTCTATTCGATGATTTAGGCCTTATGTGGTATTGTTGATGTTTGAGTTTTTGGCGCAACATGTTTTATTCTTCGCGATCTCGTGGCCTTCCCTTGCGACCGCGTAGAGATCTTTGTGTGACTCATCGTTATCGTGTGGGGCTTTGTCGTGATTGCATATAGTTAGTTCCTGGTCATCGCGATCACGTGAGGCTCTGTCACAATCGAGATAGTCAATTAATGAGTTGACTGCGATAGCGTGGCCCGGGGGTCGCGATCGCATGACCATTTTGTGCCTGAAAAGTAGGGTTTTTTTTTTCTTTCAAAAAGTGGGGTTTCAACCACATTCCTCTATTTTTTAGTATTGAGAGCAAAGTTGAGGCGATTTCAAAGTGCATTTTCAAATTTTTTTCGATTGGATAATGATTTCTAACTTCCTATATCGTTTACCCATTAATTATTTCATGAATTTGATGATTAAATATGGGTTTTTATTCCAAACTTTGAAGGTTTTTATAAAGGTTTAAAGTTTTGATAAGATGGTGATTTAAGGTTGTTTCAATTCCGATTTTGAATTACTTTTCACCGGCGACTTCCAATATTTTGGGTAATGCAATTTTGAATAAATTTTCAAATTTAACCCTCATTTTTGAAAATGGATTTTTGGGTTATTTTGACCCTATTTTTCAAAATGTTTGATATGAGCGTTGTTAGTTTCGAATTCTTATTGTGATTCTTTTTTGGGTTATTTTGGCCCTGTTTTTCAAAATGTTTGATATGAGCGTTGTTAGTTTCGAATTCTTATTGTGATTATTTATTTGTATAGCTTGTTTTGAAAATTTGATTTCAATCTTCGGTAAATTCAAGTTTAGGAAATAGGAATTGAGTTTGGGTCACTCTTATTCTACTTAATTGGGCCACATTGATATAATGATATTGAACTCAACCTATTTATTAGGTTCAAGGGAACTTGAAAGTAGGCAACAATGTAATTAAATTTGATTTTTTGATTTAACCGAATTTAATTTGTGAAAAATCAAAATTCAAACTAAATAACCAAAATTTCATATATTAAAATCAAAACCGACCGAAGAAACAGAAACCAAATTTTAAAAAATTCAGTTCGATCGATTTTTTGATTTGAACCGAAATATGCCCAACCCTACTTGTTCATATTGAATGAGTCTAATGATGAAAATGGGTAATAAAAAGGCAACTTGTTGACCTATTGAGGTGTGATGTGTTATGGGTGACGTGAAATGTTATATTGACTTTTATTAATGATGTATTACGATTGTATTGTTGTGGATTATGTGCTGATATGGAAATTGTCATCTCCTCATTATTACGTGAGCATGCCTATTTTCATTGGTTCAAGAACATTGTGATGATAATCTATTGTGATTATGCCTATGCAAAATGGTTCTGGCAATGCTGATGTGAAATGGTTTCGGTGATGCCGATGGAAAATGGTTCCGGCGGATATATGGACCTTGTGCATCCCCATAGGTTCTGGCCTGAGTCTCAATGGATGTGTGTCGTAGGACAAACATGCATCACTATACATTACATTGCATTGCATTGCATTGCACATCATTACCATTTATGAAGTTTGTGAGTGCTTGTTATGGAACTTGTGGTTGATGAATATGAACTTTTGTGTTGGTGATTCGTATTCGTTGAAGTGTTGTTATATTTGTTATGGCTATAAAGTATGAACTGTTAGATTATGCTAATTTTGTGCAGGTTGTAGTTGTGGAGGTTTATTTGGAGTGTTGGGAGTACATGTATTCTATATTGGTTGACTTTGTGTTAGTAGTTCGCTTGTTGAGTACCATATTGTTTGGTATTCACTTCCTTGCTTCTACACTTATGTAGGTTACGAGCTCGAATCGTCGTGATTACTCCTTCTTCTCTTCTTAGTCTGAGGCTTATTATGAAGAGTTGTGAGGTAGTTGTTTGTCATCTCTACGAACGCTCTTACTCTTTTGTATGATCTTGTTCTATTCTAGAAACAATGACATTAAAACTTGTATTTTCTTTTGAATCAGTTATAATACATTAGAGGCTTGTACACGTGACAACCATATTTTGGGGGTTTATCTAAGTTTGACTAAGTTATTCGCGTTGTTGAGATTATGATAGTGTTTCATTCTATTTTACTTCCGCATTTATCCTTTATGTTGGGTTTTAGGTTGACTTGTCTTGGTGGGATAAAACAAGTGTTATCACGTCCGATTTTAGATCGTGACAATTATATCCTTCACTTTTAAGGGGGAAAAGTTGAATTAAATTTATTTATATAAATACATGCTTGGTAGTAAATATACCGATTTTGATTTTCACATATATGACATTATAGTCAAATCTACTATAGATTATCCTTATACCGTTGTGTAAGAAATATAATAATAAATAAAAATTAATTATAAATTTTGAATTCCTTGCTAAATTGATTATAGCTAACCATAGGTTTTGATAATTCATCATCATTAATCTGTCATTATGTAGGATTTACAATGAATTTTATTGTTTAGCTATAAAATTTAGAAGTGATAATTCATGTTTTTAATAGTGAACTACTATTAAGAAATCTTGGATATATCTATCTCTTTGTCAAAATTTTCATGCCACTCTTTTGGAATTTCCTTTATTCAATATAATGATTTCCAATTTATATCTTTCCTCAAGTTTTCATAAAGTAAAATCTTGTGATATTATTGCTTAATTTCATATCTATTAGTCCTCATTTAAATTTAAATAATAGCCATTTAATTAGGACCTTCAATCTACTTCTTCTATCAAAATAACCATTGTTTGAGAAGAACTAAATTAAATCAGATCTTGTTATAAAACTAGAACAAACAAGTAATAATATAATATGAATTGTTATGCTTTTATTTATATAAAATATTGTGATGGTATTAACCATTGAGATTTGAGATAATTGAGGAGTTTATGAAGGTGCGAGGTTACAAAAATAATAGTGATGAATAGTGGAGGTTATCTTCATAACGGAGAGAAGTAATGGAGATAAGTAGTAGGATTTAACTATATTTTTCTAGTGGACATTTAAAGTAAATACATTTTACAACACTTTCGCTGATGTCCATTAACATATAATGTGCCTCGTTAAAACCTTATTAGGATACCCAACATAAAAAAAAAATCCTAATAAGATTGACATTTTGACAATATATGATTGGTCGACCGCCAAATATAAGAGGCATTTCAATAAATCAAAGGGTTTAAGGCTTCTGTATCTATAAGGCTTAATTATATTTTTCAACAGGCACTTCAAAGTTCAAACCATTTCTTTTAATATATATATATATATATATATATATATATATATCTTTGATTGAAGTGTTATATTGAATATTTAGTTAAATAATAAGAATATTTTAGTAATTCAATTTTAGCTATTATTATTAATATAATGTAGAATATAGATAGATAGATTATTTTGATTTATATTTCCAAATGACATATATGGCAAGAAATGTGATCAAAAGCCTTAAACTAATTCAAGTCAATTTGTTTAGTTTTTCTTTACTTTTAAACATTTCAATATAGTTGAATAAATTGCTACTTTGTTTGGAAAGAATAAACTTTTCCCCTCCAAAAGTTTGTCATTATACCAAACTACAATTTTGTACTTTGTCACTTTCTACTTCATATATATACAAAAGATATTTTGGACTTGGAGAAAGATGATGCTATTCCTTCTTTTGTTTTTAGCTTAAATTGTAACTTTTTATTGATGTCATCTCTCATTGTTGTTTCCAGCTAATTTTCATTAAGAAATTTTGAGAATTCTAGATCAAAAAATAAAACCTCTTAGTAAGAGTGACTTGATTGTTAAAAAGAAATACAATTTTATAAGATTATTTTTAAGTTTGAACCTGTTATTACGATTTATTTCCGTTTAACTATGTAAAATCTAAAATAGTAAAAACACTTCAAATTTTTTACTAAACATATGTTTACTTGTTCAATATTATACAAGTTTAAGTGCATTTTTATGCACATACAAAATTAAAGAATATAAATGTCAGATGAACTCAAATTATAGAACATATTTATGTGCTATGCCTATAAATTAAAGTTATTTCTACCTATTTTTATGTAGTAATAGAATGTAGTTGAAAATTGCATAAACGCATTGAAATTTTATTAAGATTATGAATGAATTATTAAAATTTGTTATTTTCCTCTTTTGACATATTAAAAAATTAATAATTTTATTAAAATATAACAGTTTAGCGGCCATGGATCTATTCTAGGCAAATCTGTTTGTGGTGGAAAAAAGTCAACAATAAAGAAAAAAGAAAGGGCCTTTCTCGCTGGGCGAGCGCATCCGATTCTAAAGTCCTTTCTTATTCTTAAACCACTTCCCGTTCAGTTGCTGAAAGATAGAGATCAGGCTTTCTAAATGAGATTGAGTTCCACGAATATGCAGGCTAGAAAGATGCTATTTGCTGCTATTCTATCTATTTGTGCATCAAGTTCGAAGAAGATCTCAATTTATAATGAAGAAATGATAGTAGCTCTATGTTTTATAGGCTTTATCATATTCAGTCGGAAGAGTTTCTATTAGCAAGGGAATATGCCTTTTCTTTAACGAGCTAGCTAGGTATCTTTTTTTTTGTTAATAGAAAGGTTTAATATACTCATATTGTTTGTTTCTCATATCCATAAACTATTATTGCTTTTGTTCATGCTTGCCCTAAGGGATAAATTATATTACAATCTTTTGGTTATCAAGTGTGTTTCTTTATTTCCATTTATATTATTATAACTTTTATTTTGCAGCTTTTTGATTTATCAAACGTCCTCAAAAGACAATAAAACGTTTGTAAAATAAAATAAAATGAAACTTATGTAGTATTAACTCTCTCCATGCCAATTGCCACCTCTCGTTTGAAAATCCTAATTTCTTGAGTTTCATGGTTAAATTTTTTTTACTATGCAACACTATTTACAAAAATAAATACATAATACATATATTTCCAATATACGATAGCATTTTGTGATCTTCCGTTTTAATCTTTGTTTTTCAAATAGCTAGAACCTAATTTGGTTTTTGATTTAAATGCTAGTTTCAAATTTGGGACTAATCATCTGATTAGATTAGGTTACTATTGAGAATTTTAGTATTTATTTGACTAAGTACTCTTCATTTGCTTGAAAATAATTTTTAAGATATATATTTAACGAATTTAAAAGAATAGTTACATGCTCAAGTATCTATAGTGGGTCAAACTCTAACAATTTTTTAAATCTCTTTAAAAATGATTTATTTTTTTTGGTCTTTAAATTCGTTGTCTGGGGTGGATTTGCAAAGTCAAAAGTTTTATGAAGTGGTAAAAGCAGATACATCACAAAGTTTCCACGTGTACACCCCAATTTAACATGTACTTCTTCACGCTAAGTGAAGTTCCTGGCAATTAATTAATTAGGCATAAACCTCACGTTTCAAGTGTGAAAATTATTGCATCAACTTTGACTTAGAATTTTTCTTTTCTGTCAATATAACTGTTTATGTATTTATCGAAAAATGGCATAGTTGAATTTATATGAGATTAAAGACATGTGTTTTAGCTTAACTTGTAATTTTTGTCTCTAAAAACCACTAAACCCCACGGGAGACACTCCATACGGTCAGTGGCGTACGCAAAATTCTTCGTAAGCGGTGTTACCTTTTAAAATGAAAAATAAAAAAATAAAGACATACCATATTAAAAAATAAAATAAATTATATCTTTTCAATGAGTTTTCTTTTTTATGAAATGTATTCAAAATAATTTCATTAATAAAACCAAATATTTGTTTATACAAAACACCAAATAATTACTAAAAAAGAAGGTCAGAGAAAAAAAAATACAGAAAAATTAGGTTGTGGGGACTTGAAAATGCAACCTGGTTTACGGGATTTCAACACTAAACCAACTAAACTATACACATCTTTCGTTATAATAGTGTCTTTTATAGCATATATCAATATATCCACTATATTTGCTTCTATTTCATAATCGTATATACCTATTCAGTAAAATTTTATGACAAAGCAGTATCGCGTGACTCTCCTTCCCCCTTCCTAAATCCTTCCCTGCATACGGTAGAGGGTCCCCCAAGAGCAAAGACAAGAAGAAGAAAAAGAAAAGAGAAAATTAAGAAGAAAGAACTTCTAGTCCAAGACTATTCTGATAGGTCTTTTCAAAAGGGATTTCGCAAGAGATCCTTGGGCCTTTTGAAGCTCAAGGTCCTGCCTCCCCTCTTTTTTGTGCCCAAGAGATAGTACCCTGCCTTGACTCCGTTGTCTCATATGGGACTTTTGCGGAATCCTCCTACTTCGATCCTTCTCTACGAGGCCACTTATTTTTGTGCTTGGGTGAGTTTCTTTCTTCGACTATTGTTTCAATATTTGGTTTTTCCTCCGCCAAACTTATGACGTCGACATTTATGTTTTTATAGGGTCATGATATTCTCTCCAAAGTTCTTCCTCATTTAGAGAAGGAGGAAACAGCCTCGGCGCCCGAGCTTGACCGTCTGAATGAGCGGGCTGAAACTATAGAGAGATAGAGGGCATCATGATACCAAAGCCCGATTTGCTTTGGAGAAAAATACTCTTCTTATGAAAAATGAATGATTACTTTCAGAGCTGGCTAACCTCCAAATCAAGGAGTCAATATGATTAGAAGAGCTTAAGTACACTGTTTAGAGGGAGAAAAAAGGTCATAGATGAGATTTTCTCTTTCAGAGGTGCTAATGAGGATCTTTCTAAAGAGATTCTAGAATATGCATGATTTGTAGATTCTCAAAATAGCCTTCATAATAACATAAAGGCTCTAAAATCATGCTTTAAAATATAAGTTTCAAGAATCATAGACAAAATCATGTCAAGAACTAATAAGGATGACAATGAAAAACCTTGTTAAACATAAAACATCTATATAATTAAATCATGAAAACTGAGGAATTTGGGAAATGAGGTTGAAAGGAGTTCCTTATTGGAGTTCTACATACTTTAAATGCTCCACAAATCTTGATGAAGAACGATCAAGAATTCTATTATTGAGATTCTTGAATTTTTTTTTCTTGAAATTCCTATGGTCAAGGGTTAGGATTTCTATTAATGATCCATGAATAGATGAAGAAATTTGAGTTGGAAAACTTGAAATCATTGGAGAAGGACTTACCTTGATGACGAACCTTGAAAGAGAACCCTAACTTGGTGTTTCTTGGAGAGTTATTGGAGAGTTGAAGTTTATGAGTGAATCATAGGGTTTAATAATGAAAACTTTTGATTTTCTACACATTTAGGTAACGCCCCAAAGGTTTAAGGATAAAAATATCTTTAAAAAAACGTGTGAATTTTAACCCTAGATACACGTTGGCTCCCTGCAATGGGGCTGGAAGATGAAATTTTATTCAAGTAGACAGTGACGTTCGCTTCCTCTCTGTGAAAAGGACCTGGTCGCGGAGTAGGCAACGTCTCTGATAAAACAGTCATAACATTTTACTGCAAACTCGGATTGAAGACATTAGAAAGAAGACTCGTAGACCTTTAATTTGATAGGTTATCAGTAACCTAACTATTCATACTCTAAGAGATATAATCGGTTGAAGTTGACCCTTATATGAACTCATGCAAAAACTTAGTCGATAGAAATGCTTTGAACTTGGCATGGTGTTAGAGGTTCCTTATGACCCTAATTCACATCTAATATACTTCAAATACTTAGAAAGGAACCTTGACGTCCATATACAACTTAGAAATCATCGGATTTGGACCTATACACATTTAGAGGATGGCCTAGATCTTTGCTTAGAAGTTGCGGGGAATTACATGCTTCTAGATTATCGATCTCGGTTGTGCTTTGCATTTACTTATCACATGATTCTGGGAAACTACTTATACTTTTTTAATGAATTATCATATTGTTGTTTTGACTTGACAGGGTTCGTAACATACTTTCTACAATATAGTTGTTAACTCTTGGTAAGTCGGTATGTAATTCCTATTGAATACACGTGGTTTCATACTCATACTACTCTCTATTACATCATTTTAATGCAGATCTTAGCACTAATAAACCTCAAAGTTTTTTATTTTTTGAGGTAGTGTCTTTTTCAAATTTGTGGTGAGCTATTTGTGTCAAGAGCAATAGTATGGATTCACCTATGCTATCTCTTAATTTATTTGGTGTTCTATATAGTCTAGTAGTAGTAAACAATGGTACTCTCTTTGAAAGATCTTGTGTTGGTGAAACTAGGCTTTAGGTTTGGTTAATTTCCTCATTCAATATCTATATCTATATCTATACACGATGGTTTTAACAATTATAATTTATTATATTTTTCTTTAGCTTTAGTATTTTTTGTTGTGTTCAGAGAAGGGTTGACTTACCTCTTGAAGGGTTGGGGTAGGTGTTATCACAACTTGAAACTTTGAATAATGACATTACGGTTGATGCACTATCGTAAACCACAAAGGATATTAGTGTCACAATTCAAAATTCGAGTGTGATGACACCTGCAATATCTCACCAAAACAGATTAGCCTAAACAACCCTCGACAAGGTTAGATTTTGAACTAAGAAAGAAATGAAGAACTAAACATAAATAGCATTTGAGAACTCATAATATAACACAATCTACCCCAAAATCCGATGTCGCGTGTACAAGCCACTAAGTATTACAGCAGATTGAAAGAAAACATTAGTATGAATGTCTACAATACTAGAATAGTTGAAATACATGTATGTGATGTCTGTCGGGGTGACAAGCTGCTACCTCACAAACTCATTAAATGAACCTCGGGCGAAAATGCATGAGGGATGATCAAGACGATCCAGGCTTGTAACTTACATAAGTGAAATCAAAGGAGTGAATACCAAAACAACAGTGGTACTTAGCAAGCATCCCTAATTGACCCTAAGTAAAGTCATACCGAACACAAGTACCCTGACACCATTTGAACCTCCAAATTCTACAATTTGTATAGAAATCAGAACCAACTCATCCTAACAGTTTCACATTCAACAAGAACAACACAGTACAGGTAATACACAATAATATACATATCAAAGTCTCCATAACATAATCACAACCTTTCAGGTTTAAATAACCATGAAACATAACAACTCACTCATAATAGTCACATAATGATGAATGGGTGCAATACAATGTGATGCGAATTTCATTTAGAGTGATGCATGTCTATCTTAATGATACACATCTGTTACATAGCATCACGTGATCCATGCGGGACTCACAAGGTCTATGCATCCGTCGAAACTATTTTCCATCTGCACAAACATAACTTGCCGAAACTATTTTTCATCAGCATAACTCATTCGCTGGAATCATTTCACATTGTCATATCAATGTCCCAAATCTCATAATATTATCTTCGAACCAATGCAAATGGACATGTTCGTATATAAAATAATAGGATCATAAATTCCACAACAATACCTGATCACACACATAATAATGGCACATCACAAAAGCGAGTCAAAATGACAATTCAACCCACTCGTGGTACATCACATGTTATCATGTCAACAAATTCATTTTTACCCCCAAAAAATCATCATTAACATTCAGACATTTGATATCAAGGGAGTATAACATACGAGGAACTTTACCATTGCCTATTACTCTCAAACACACAACAAGGAATACAAATTTCAATACACTTAACAAAATGTCAAAGAGGTCCATTTGCCTTAAAAGAGAATAAAAAATCAACTCGACACTTAAGTCTTCCCTTTACGATGAGCCTCTGAATCCACAAAATCTAATCACATAAGGAATCCCCATAAGAAATTATAAACATCAATACTCATAAAGCTGATTTTAAAATTCGGGTCCGAATCGATCCAAAAGGTCAACCCCAAGGTCTAAGGAGAATTCTAAATTTTTTATATAAAATAAAAATACCCAAAGATTTTTTAAACTCATAAGTGAAATCGAATAAAAATTGAGTTGAAATCATCCTTAAAGCTCTGATTTATCAAAAACTCAATTTCAAGAGAAAACCCCCAAACTTTGAATTTGAAACAAAGATTTTGATGTTAAAATCATAACATCATAAGTGATAATGAAGGAAGGGAGTTAAAATCACTTATCCAATATTATTTTTTCTTGAAAAACCTCTTTAAAATAGCCTCCTTAGAGCTCCCAAGGTCCAACAATGGTAAAATGGGGAAGAAATCACATTTTGAGAATTTCATTAAACTGCTAGGTAAATTGGTCTCGCGAAAGCGTTCACCCTTCCTCGATCGCAGAGACCAAATGGAATAACGCTTCCTGAACGCGGCCACTACTCTACAAACTCGAATTTCAACACCCCGACCCTCTGCGGTCGCGGTTCAGGCCCCGCAAACGAGATGGTCAAACAAGCCAGCCTTCCACGAACGCGGAGACTAGGCCACCCTACCCTTCGTGAACACAGACAATGTTATGCAAACACAAATGAGGCACTAGAACAAAGCAACACCAAGGCATAAGTTTTTTACCGAAAGGGTCCTCAAGTTTCATTCGAAATTTTGATTACATAAATCAAATATGCTACCCAACTAAGTTTAACGTTCTAGACCAATGAAATAATTAAAATACGGATCAAAGTCTCCTTGACCGGCACCCGTTGAGGTCACAATTAATTAACGTTTTCCCAAAAAGATCAAAATGCCCTCAGAACCTTTGAAAATTGAACTGAAACCTCACTAAAGCCTAAAATCACCTTACGAATCCAATGGGATCGTCGGAAATCCAATCCAAGCGTCCAAACTCTCAATATTGACTAAAGTCAACTCTTGACCTAAATTTACTTAAACTTTCAACTCAAGGGCTCAAATCCATATAAAGGTTCAGAAACTAAAAACAACAACACTCTTAGACCAAATTCCACATTTTGAAGCTGATGGAATTGATAGAATTTCATTCTGAGACACGTAGCTCAGGATGTCAACTAAAGTCACTTATATCAACTTAAGGGTCCAAAACTCTAAAACTTCTAAAAATCACAATTTTTTTATGCCGATACAAAACTGACCTCATAAACTGATCCAACATGACTCAAGGTGACTATCAGTAGGGATAAAATGATAATTTTCTATAAATGTTCAAGAATGACCTTCAGGGTCATCACAAATAGTGTTAGTGAAGTCAAATTCGGAAAAGATCTCTGATATTATCCCAAAGATTAAAGTAATGTACATTAATAAAGTATGAAAAATATGATAGGAAGTCCTATATATATATATATATATATATATATATATATTGTTTACCACATTTTCCCAACTATTTCTCTTGATTCATTTGTTTGTATTTTAGTAAATGATGATATTCATCAGAGACGGACCCATGTGAAAAGATAGGAATTCATATCCACTCATTGACTTTGAAAAAAACAACATTTTTATTATATAGAATGAAAGTAGATGTCACGATCCAGATCGTCGTGATTGGCATCCACACTAATCCTCCGGTGGGAGAACCATTACTACTAACCAACTAACCTCAAAACTAAACATTTAAAAATACGGAAGCAGGTTTAAATGCAGAATTTATATAGAGTTCCCATAAACTCCAAAGGTTTAAATAAAACTAACCAAACTAGTGCGGAAGAACAACCCCTAGAACCTGAAAGTCATTGTACCAAAACTCTGATTAACTAAATAGTCTAAGAAAAGGGGGCGCAACCCCGAAAACTAAACAAAACACCCTAAACAAATAGTCTGAGTCCTAAAAGAGTGGACTTAAACAAGAGAGATCCATGGCAGCCTGAAAGAACTAGCTCACCCTTGAATTCGGTCACGCTTAATAGTCACCTAGCTGAGGTCTGTCAGTAGCCGTCTGAAGATGCCATGAACTCAACAAGGAAAGAGCAAGTGCAGTATCAGTACACAACCACAGTGTACTGGTAGGATCACGCGACTATTTCAATAAGTGAAACATATATATAAGCAGTCACAACATAGTAAACACGCATATACCGAACATATACAATATCAATTATCATTTCAGGAGCAATGTACAATTTCACATTCTCAATACAAGTATGTATGACAAGTCAATGGTCCTCTCATGGAACCCATACCCAAATTGTTAGTGTGTCGTATCGTGACACCCGATCCAAGTTAGTGTGTCGGAACGTGATACCCGATCCAATATGTATGTCGGTAAGTGACATTCGATCCCAGTTAGTGTGTCGGAACGTGACACCCGATCCAATATGTATGTCGGTACGTGACATCAGATCTATTCAACATGCCAAAATCACAATCACAATGTACATTCTCATAATCATACACTCAAGTGTTGATTCATGGCTTACAATCATTCATTCATACTCATTTACATTAGGTGTGATCAATAGTGCAACATTCGCATACATACATGCATTACAATGAAGCAAATACTAACATACATCACACAAACATGAAATCAAACCATCACCTACCTCGAAACCAAGCTTGAATCCCCCTAAGGCACTTGAATCTTCCCTTTCCGGATTCTTTCCGCTTGTTCGTGGTCTAAAAACATACAATTAACGCAAGGATCAATAAACGAGACCTAATTACCCGGATTACAATCAAAATTATTAACCCTGGGCCAAACCCAAGATCCCAATACCCAAATTAGGGTTTTTTCCACCATTAACTTCATATCAAAACCTTCCCCCAACAATAATTACCCAAGAATCTAAGTTCTACGGATCGAAATATGGATTAGGGAGTAAAATCCTTAACTTTAGTGCTAGAAGAGGTGGAAAACCTTCAAGAGAAAGCCCTGGGTAATCTCTTAGCTCTCAAGAACGAAACTTGCAGAAAAATAACGTTTTTGGGGTTTATTTCCGACTTAAGTCGTGTCTCTCCCGCTGTGGCGGACCCTATCCCGCTACAGCGGCCCCGCCCTGACGGGATAAATCCCGCCCTAGCGGCTTGCACGGAGACAGAGAGTTAAATTCATAGTTTCAAATCCCTATTTCACAACACACCTTCAACCCATGACACTCAGAAAATACTTGTTCACGCTAAGATCAGTTTCGGGGGTTCTACTTGCCCGAATTCGATTCCGTAAAGTCGTACGGGTTCCTTAACATCTTAGCTATCTACTCATGTGATCAAAAACATAATTAGACCTCTCATTCATTACCAAATTTCCCTAGACCTCACATGACTCAGATTTCGTCCAAATCTGGACTAGGCTAGGAATTTCCAAGTTACTGCTCAAAAGTTTTCTGACCCAAATTCTTTCCCCAATGGCTTTTCCATAACGACAGAATCAGGTCGTTACAGTAGGTTGGGGGCACGTTTGTTGTAGGAGTTTCTTTCCTTCTTAAAAATCGAGTTTGAATTCATGTTGTCATTTTAATGATTTCTTTTATTTTAAAATATATATTTGCGTCTTATTATGTTTAGGAAACCCGTAAAGCAAAAACGAGGGACGCGGGAATTGATCTACATCAACCATATCATTTGCATAATCTTAAATACTAACATCTCTCTCTCAGTTGCTTTATTTGTGTTAAAGTTTTATTATAGCGTAGAAATCATATTTTACTTATATATTTGTGTTTTCATCATTGACCACCCTATCAGTGATCAATCTGACATATTACTATCTCTTAATCATCATTGAAAATTTTATTGACATTTATGTTAAGAGAATAGTTTCCCTATCGTTTTCAAATTAAGGATCCGCCTAGGATTTTCATGTCATAATTTATGAGAAAATAACAAAAACTCTCCAATAGAGTCAAAGAAATTATCTAATTTTATCCATATATAATTTATTTATCGGAATTATCCATCTGGCCTAAAGTAATTACCCGGCCTATCCATGTCTCCTTTTTTCACATGTGTTATAAACATGAATCACAGTGACATTAGCGTAACCACAATCATGAACAAATCCTCTATGGTACCCAGTGGCGGAGCCAGAATTTTCAATAAGGGGTTCAAATTTGAAGAAATAGACACATGAAGTAGCCGAAGGGGGTTCGACATCTACTATATATACCTAAAAAATTATTTTAATCATGTAAAAATAATATAATTTTCCGCCGAAGGGGATTCGGATGAACCCCTATCTTGGCTCCGCCACTGATGGTACCCTGTCAGTTCCAGGTTAGTATGAACTATTTTTTGAAGGAATAAACAAGAAAGAAATAAGAACAATATTAAAAGTGACTAGCTTATTTATTAAAATATAATTTAAGTTAATATAAATATATATTTATAATTTTATTTTCTTTTACAAATGAAAATAAATTTAATTTCTCAAGTATGACTATGTTTTTCGTAGTATATTTTTATAAAAATTATCCTGCTAAAAATGACAAAAATTAAAAGAAAAATATTAAAATTAAGTTAAACTCTATTTGTTGTATATTTTTATAACTATTTTTTCATTTGAATAAATGCATATGTTCTTTATGATACCTTGTTAGTACATGATATATACAATGTAGGTATCATAAAGGATTGATGAACTATTTTTGAAGCAACAAACTTGTCCTTCATAATGCCTGCCAATATATAATATATATCATGTGGGTATCATAAAAGGTTTTAAAGTATTTTTAAGGAATGCACTAATATTTATGATACACTATAAGTATATCATATATCCCATGTGACTATGATAAATAACTACGTTTTTTAAGGAATAAATAAATTTTCTATGATATTTGGTCACTATATGATATATTATGTGAGTCATTCAGTCATAATAACATATTAGTCTATGATATATACCAAGTGGGTAACATAGAGAATTAATTGTGTTTTTCTTCTCTCAGATACCTATGTCAATATATACCATGAGGATATTATAGAGGACTAATGAGTGTTTTCTTTTGAAGAATAATTTTTTTTGTATGATATATACTATATGAGCATCATAGAGGATTAAGTAATTTTTTTTTTAAAAGAACGAATTTGTCATTTATAATCTTTGGCAGTATATGACATATACTAGATTGATATCTTAGAGGACATACAATTTTATTAAATAAAATAAATGATTAATCCTATATGATACTATGCATGTATCATATTAGCAGTGTTTTTTTTTTTTTTTTTAAGAAAATGAGTTATTCTTCAATGATATATATCATGTGTGTATCATAATATACTGGAATATTATACATCAATTGTTACTGATTTACTATACTATATGCTAGAATAAGTTAATTTCATAATTGATATAGGAAAAAATAAAAATAAATAAGAAGATTTGCTATATCATTATCATTCTTATTGATATAAAAAATAAAAGAAAAAGAATAAAAAAGAAAAGACCCAAAAAGTATGAGAACTAAATTATGGAAAAATGGGAAATAAAAAGAAAACAATAAAAAGAAGAAAAAAAATAAAAAAAATCATGTATAATGTATAAGTTATAATGATAGTTGATTTAAAGAAAAAGAAAGAAAAAGTTATATTAAGAAAAAAAGTGAACGAATGTTGGTTATATCAATTATCTTTTCTTATTGTATAAAAAAAGTTAATGAAATTAGATTATAAATATATTAAAGAAATAAAATAAAATTAGAAAAAGCACTACACAACAAAAAACAGTAAAAAAGAAAAATAATATGAAAAAACAGAACCAAAATTGAGTATGAAATCACATTAAGGTTAAAAAAACTATAAAAAATAATACAATTTTAAAAATAAAAATAAAAAAGAGAAAGAAGAAGAAGGGAAAAAGGTGAAAAAAGAAAAAAAAAAGAAAAAAGTAGATAAATAAAAACGAAAAGGAGAAATATAATTATTAGCCATAAAAATTATAATAAGTATGATAGGTAGAAAAGTAAATCACTAGAGAAGAATAATTAGTTTATATTAACTTCAAATTAGATTTGAAATTTTTATACTCTCTCTAGGACCTCAATTTTAGATTATCAAAATTTTACTTTTTTCATAACTTTTCGGCAAGAGATGATCGCTCGGCTACTGGACAACTTCCTATTGAGGTTCTTTAGCCACAACGTAACCCACAACTATCAAATATAGGCTCAATTTTTAAACTGTGGTAATATTAATTCTCGTTGTCACAAAGATCATTGTAATATCATTATCGATGAAATCAATATATATATATATATATATATATATATATGCTGAACCTTGGGAAGATGATGAGGTAGAATAGATAATTGCAAACGAAAATCTCCAATACGTTGTTATTGAGATATTTCCCTATAGATGATCTGTTGTAAAGGAATTAAAAACCCTGCCCAACTAGTTTGCTACCTAGAGTCACTATTTGCTAGCCCGAAGGAAAAATATGATCTTTAATGGCTTAGGCTTGTACACCCTTTCCTACTCTAACATTTACCTACACGGGATCTCTAGAGTCACTATTTTAGCATTACAATTCAGTATAACAAAATAAGAAGACAGTCAAGCCATATCCAAGATCACACCAAAGTCTAGCATATTCAATATGACCAAATTTATCATAGTCTGTAGGCCCATAAACTACACAAAACATTCATGATACACCTGGGTTACTACTACAGACTCTCCATCAGGGGCAACAATATAGATGGAGAAAACTTGTGTATCACAATTCAAGTCAAGTTCCAAAGCAAAATTAAAAGACACATATGAATAAGTATAACCCCGATCAAACAACACAGTAGCCATCCGATCACATATAAGAATAGTAACAGTAATTACAACGCCTGATGCCTCAACCTCTGATCTGCCCAAAAATGTGTAACACTGAGTCGTACTATCATTACGGGCAACCCCATTTCGAGATGCATTGCTTTTCTCCTAGAGTTACCACTACCTCAACTTCCACTGTTTCCAGGATTACCTCTTCGCCCAACCTATGGATGACCTCTACCATTATTACCTTTATCTGCGGGAAACATTGCTCTACTCTGCTGCTGAACCTGACCAACTGTCGGTCTGTGAGAGCATTCCTTTTTGAAGTACCTTAGATCACCACTATAGAAACAATTATAGTCAAGTGTGGGTTTACTGGATGATGCATAAAAATCCCCTTGACCATCCGTTGAAGCGGACATAACCAACTGAATCAGACGAGCTGAGTATACCTGCTAATTGGAACCCTTCAAATACAAACTACTGTAGTTACCTATATTTCTGGACCTCTTAGCCAATATTTTGACATGTCTGGCCTGTTGAACTCTTTCTACTTTCTTCACAAAATTTGGCACCTTATTGAAATTTATAGGTCATTTTCATAGACAAAACTTGCAATTCAGAATTCAAACCTTTGACGAACAAGTGAATCCTCTCCTCCTCCAAACTCACCAACTACGTAACATAACAAGATAAGACATGAAGCTTAGCCTCATAAGAAGCCACAATCATGTTGTCCTGTTCAAGAGCCATAAACTCATCCTTTTTCCTATCTCAAGGTGCGAGGCACATATTTTTCTAGAAACAAATAATTAAATTGTCCAAGTTAGTAAAGGAAAGATTGATGATCGGTATTTCATAAAAGATCTCCACCACTGTTTTGCCTCACTCTGCAGCTGAAAGGTCACAAACTCAACCCTATGTTGTTGCACAATACCCAACTTATGTATCCTCTCATAATAGTCTAAAATGAACTCAAAAACATCCTCAATCTAGAAATCATGAAACACTAGAGGCTTAAGAATCAAGTTCTTGATCAACATCTCATGTTCAATACTAGTTATCACATGGCTAAATCGTGGACATAAAAAAAATCGGTGGCTGAGCCCCCATCCATATTAGGGACCGTAGTAGCAACTGGAAGAGTGACTCGAACCTTGGTAGCCTGCACCGTGGGAGTTAATCTTGTACCTGCTAATCCACTCAGAAAAGCTAACACTTGCTGAACCACTCCAGCATCCATAGGGGAAAAATCAGCAAAGCTTACATGTGCTCTCACCTTTAGTTCAGCCTCATTCTCTTCCTCAATATCTATGTCTACCTCTTCTTCCATATGATCCTGGGGTAGAGGTGAAGTCATTTCCCTTGATATATTTCCTAATTGAGCTCCATGTATAAGGGGTGTTGCCTTTCCTCTGCCCTTGCCCCTTCCCCTACCTTTACTTCTGCCATGACCATGTCTTATCGTTGCGGACTCAACTGCTGGCTCTGCCGTTGGTGCTACAACCGTTGCGCTATTACGTCTTGTATCAATCATCTGTGGACAGAAGAGTGAAAAAGGTAAGATACCAATTTGGATTGTCATATATCAATTGGAATCAGGTTATAACACGAAGCAAAATAAGAGAGGTAATTTTCCTGAAGTCTTGTAGCCTTTTACAGAAAATTACATACATCTCTATAACGTTCAACAAGACTCTACTAGACTTGTTTCGGTATGATGAGATCAAAGAACCTAGGACTTTGATACCATGTTTGTTACGACCAAGTTCGTTATCAGTGACATCCATACTGAAGCACATGGTGGAAGAATCGAAGACTACACTAAACTAAACCCAATAATCCATTTATAAAATCAAGTTCATCACATAAATAGAAAACATAGTTTAGAAACAACTAAGAATTGAGTTTCCATAAACTCAACCAGTAGTTAAAAGAATTATGCGAAAATAAACTCCTAAGAACTAAAAGACGTGGTAACAAAACTCTAATGTCTAAAATGATGGGGATGCAACCCCCAAACTAAAAGCAATAAATCAATAGTTTAAGAATGTCTTAGTCGGACAAGAAAAACAAAGGAATCCACGACAGCCTGGAAAATAGCTCATCTTTGGATCTGAAGTTAGACGCCCCTTAACTGAGGTCTTGGATCAGCTGTGGAAAGATGCCTGTACTCAACACGGAAAAAATAGATGCAACATCAATACACAAAACATAGTATACTAGTAGGATCAAAAGACCCGTTAAAGATATGAATGTAAGCAATTTACCACATCACATTAACATAGACAACACATAGCAATTAACAATTCATAAATATCTATATGCATGTTCCACATAAGCACAAATGTAAATATACAGTCCTCTTATGGAACCATAAAGCCATACATGGTCCTTTCACGGAACTGAAACTCAAATTGTTAGTGTACTGATATGGTATCTGAATCATCGTTAGTTAGTGTACTAACGTAGTACCCAAGTCAACCATATATAGATAAGCCTGTATCGGGCGTGATATCCGAGCCAAGCATTAGTATATATCAAGTATGGTATCCAAGCCAACCATAGGGATATCCTTAACCAGACATGGTACCCGATCCAACCATCAAACACAAACAATCATGCACAATCACAAACATCATGAACAATAACACTTGAAACCACAAGTCACATAACCAGGTCATTGCGTGATATTATCCGCATGTTGTCATTACATATGTCTTCATATGTTTTTTATAACATGCATTGTACAAAAGATTATAAAGCAGTAGACATGCATGCATACATAATTGGAAACATATAACCATCACCTACCTCGAATCAAGCCACTTGGAAACTCTAAAGAATCTGAGCTTTTCCTTTTTCAAGTGTCTTGTCTTGTTCTTGGTCTAAAATAATAAATAAATGTAACAATCAATCAACAATAGCCTATTAATACCCAGATTATAACCAAATTCTAACTCCAGAAAAATTCATGATCATCCTCCCCAACTTAGGGCTTTTCCCACCATGAAATCATGTCAAAACCCACCCCAAAGAGTAATATCTTAAATTCTAAGGTTTAAGAATCAGTTCACAAGATTGGGGAGTAACAAACCTACCTTAACCGATGATTTCCATGGGAAATTAAGTGCATACATCCCTAAATAGCCCCTCCCAAGTCCAAGAATAAAAGTGCATAAAATAATAGGTTTTAGGGCTATTTCTGCATTAAAATTCAATTTCGCTGCGCTATAATGGTCTACACATGCATACTATAGTGGACACCTCTCGCTATATCAGAATATGCGAACTTTAGCGACTCAGAAATTCCTGAAAATCTCATTTTTACAATAGACCTCCTTCCTTTGACGTCCCTAACTATCCCTATACGCCAAATTTGATTCCAAGAGTTTTATTCGGACGGAATTAATTTCGTGAAGCCCTACGAATTTCTTAATGTCTTGGCTACTAGAAAATAACAACCAAGCCTGGACATTGCACCCTACCCATTCCCATATGGCCTAAACCGCACCTAATTCAGATTCCGTCTGAGGCTGGCTTAGCCTAAAATTCTTAAGTCACTATCCATAAAAGTTTTCTAGTCCAAATTCTTTTACCATTGTCCTACTTATAACGATCGAGATGGATAGTTACAGTTGTTGATCTTGGGAAATTATTTAAGCTTGAATTAATGGTGGAAAGAATCTTGTTAGGTAGAATGATCATGGGAATGGGCTGGGGGTTAAGGCTTTGATTATAATATGTGTATTATTAGGTCACTATTCATTGATTGTGTTATTTTATTTTTGTTTTAGACCAAGAACAAGCCGGAATTCGTAGCAAAAGGAAAGCATATGTTTTTTAAAATTTTCAGGCTTGATTCGAGGTAGGTGATGATTGTTGTTTTTCTATTTATGTTATATGTACTTGTTAACTGCGTAGTTATTAGTGTATGCATGTTATATGATTAGGGAAACTGAAAAGACATTATATGAAAGGAAAGATTTTGTCAATCTCATGTAATGAATATGTTGCATTAATTTACAATGGGTTATCATGATTCATTGTAGTTGTGATTGTGATTGTATTTTGTATGATGATTGGGATCAGGTGTCACGCCAACACATATTGTTGTTGGAACATATACTATGTTGGTACACTAACATCTGACACAGATATCATGTCGGTACAATGGAAATATGTACCACGCCGGTACACTAACTATGAGAACGGATATCCATTGATAAAATTTTGCATACCTTTAAGAGAAGATCTGTAGAATCTCTGAACTTGAAGCTTTAAGACGAAAAATCCTAATGTACTGCTTGACAGAGAATAACAAAAGTCTGTTCTTGAACTTTGAGATGAGTTATCTTGAAAACCTTATGTTTTTTGAAGAGAATCTTGAACTTGAAGCCTTTAGATCTTGAGAAATTGAAAAAAAAAATCTTTCTTGATATTCTTGATCTTTAGGAGAATGAGAATTAGAGAATTTTGGGAGTTTCTATATGTATAAAGATGTTATGAGGTTATAAGATGGAGTTGGAGAAGTCAGTAGAGGGTTAAAGGACAAGAATACCCCTCTTGAAATATAAGATGACCTAGAAAATTGAAGAAAAAAAGATTGTTTAATGGATCACGTCTATCAACTCGGTGATTTGGGAGGCCCATCGTCAAAATATTCAGCGGATTTCCAAAGTGGAGCTTTGGATCGCCAAAATTAATATTTTTTGAAGTTTTTTGGGCAATTTCGGTGATGCAGTTTGGCAATACGCAAAACTATTCGACGATTAGACGAATTGACAGGTGTCATCGCCAAACTCTCCTGTCTAAAAATATTATAATAAAATAACCATAATTTTTTACTCCATATTCAAATTAACGGGTTGATGACATTGAAAATAGGACTCATAAACCTTTAATTTGATAGGTTGTGGATTACCTAACTTCTCATATATTGAGAGATATAGTCGTTTTAATATGACCCCTTTAAGAACTCATAAAAAAATTAATCGGTAAGGAAGTTTTAAACTCGACTTTGTACTAGAGGTCCCTTATGACTCTAATACGCATCTGATACACTTTGTACCTTTGTTAGTGGATCTTAACACACATGAACAAGTTGGACATCACCCAGTGCAAGCTGATATGCTTATGGTAAATGATTAAGATCTTTGCTAGAAGTTGTGGGGTGTTACAAAGTGCTCCACCACTTTGTATTTTTTTATGGAGGTTTTATAAGACTTGTCAAATTAGATTACACGATAATCTCGTGCCCAATATCTTCATATCAAATTGATGGACAAAATTACCTTCACCTTTTAAAGGACCATTTTAAGAAATTCATAATCTTCTTTCTTTTATAATTATCACGATGATGACCATCATCATTTTGACATGCTCATGTTCTAGATTCAACCACTTATCTTCTTTTAAACTTATTATACACTTATCATATTCACACTAGAAAATAGAGCAAATTCAATGTGACGGGTTTCACATTTTTTTATCAAAAATTCTTATTTTGCTTTAGTTATACTGTAACATCCCGCCTTAGAAAGAGCTAAGCCAAATCTGAAATTTTACAAGTTATGCTTAAGTTGTAAGTTTTGGGTCAACTTCAAACGATCATAACTTTCAGTACAAGATGAGTTAGGTGGCCCATAAGATATCAAATGAAAGGTCTTGGAATCCTCTTTCCAACGCCACTGAGTTTACTGAATTTCGAGCTTGTATGAGGGAGATATGCCCGTTTGAAGTTAGCATGTCCAGTTAAGGAAAGTTACCCGAAAATGTGACGGGTATTTTAGTCTTTTCCTTACCCAATCAGATTAAAACGTTTTTAGTAAATATTTTGGGTTCAAATCTGATTTGGGTCAGTTTTCAATCCTAAACTACGCTTAGGGTTTTAGAGGATAATTCAAGAAGGAGAAAAAAAGAGGAAAGGAAGAACGAACAAGGTTTTCGCGAATCGAGGACTTGTTTCGCCAAATCGAGGTATGTAAGTTTTCATAGTGTTGGATTTGTTCACCCACACGCCAATCATGTTTTACATTATCGAATTCATCCCTAGAGATTGAGAAATTAAGTTCTTGATGAGTTTCTTGAAGAGTTATTATTCGTTCTTGAATCTTGATGTTTGGTTGAGTTCTTGAGGCAAAGATTTTGTTAAGGGGTTGAGTAAATTGATAGTTCTTGAGTGAGTTTTGCTAAAATTGTTCTGGGTTATAGGAACTCGAGAGTTTTTACCTTAGAATTCCAGTGGGTATGAGTTGAATCAGGTTTGGGAGAAGAAGAAAAGATTGGGCAGAAATTGGCGCCCAAGTCCGCGTCACGGACTTGCTCCCCCAGAGAGAAAATTCTCTCTCCACGTCGCGGAGAGAACGCGGACTTCACTGTTTCAAATATTATTTTGCGACCAAATATTATAATCCATCTCCGCGTTGCGTACTTGCTCCTCAGACAGTGTTTTTCGACCATTCTCATGATTAACTACCTAAAACTCATTTAATCATCACGATATCCTTCATATCATAAATCATAACTCTTGAATTCATAATTCAAATTCAAGATAGAGTTAAGAGTCAAGTTTGAGAGAGTCTTTCGAGTCATTTTGAGAAGTCTTTTTACAATCTTTTAAAACTTGTTTTAAGACTTGAGCATTTGAGTTGAGGAAGAGTAGAGTTGAGTTCATTTTCTTTAAAATGATATATGGGAACTAAGTATTCCCAAGAGCAAATATTTTTACATTTAAGATGAGAGGAAACACCAATTTCCAAAAGAGTTCATGAGCAGTTTTAAGTACTATCTCTTTTTAGAGAAACCTTTTGAGTAATAATCTCAAAGTTGAGGAAGAGGAGATATTTTCTTTAAAACATAAAGAGCTAAGTTGTACTTTTGGAGTAGTATTGAGCATCGATATGGGGGAGAGTTCTAACAACTCACATCCCCCATAAACCATGTAGCCAACCTGGGTAGAAAGGGTCATACTTTTTAGATGATTCCTTATTGCTGTTAAGCATAGACTAGTGGATCCACTTAGTGAGTAGTTCTATACCCCGACAAAGTATATGACAGTTCTGACAGCGTGGGCTAGACGTTGTATCATCACATAGCTCATAGTGATGGTTGTCGGTTAGGAAATCTCCCATAGAGTTATTTTGTATCTTTATATACAAACTGAGTTATATTGTATTTTCAATACATTGAGTTTATATCTACTGTTTTAAAAGCTTTTCTTTATATTTGCATTATTGTTATTGCTTTTATACTGAAATGAGTTGAGGTTGAGTTAAGTTGAGACGAGGTAAGTTGTTTCTTCAGTTCTAGTTCAAGCTTATGTCATGTTTAGATTTCCCCTTGCATGCTCGTACATTCTATGTATTGACGTCATTTGGCCTGCATCTTTCATGATACAGATACATGTAACTAGGATCATCAACCAACGCTTCGTTGATCCAGTCGAGTCGAGTTAGCTTTGGTGAGCCTCCTTGCTTCCGGAGGATCCCTTATTTATTTTCAGTATTTCAGTTTTGTTAGGATGATCGGGGGTCTTGTCCCGACATCCCTCTTAGTACTAGAGGCTTCATAGATAGATAAACAGTAGTAGTTCAAGAGTCTTGTTCATTTCAGTTGTTATGTTCTAGACTTGAGTTTCCCTTGAGGCTAGTTTGAATGTTTTATTTCTAAAATATTCTGAGTTTACTTTTGAGACAGTTGAGTAAAGTTTATCTTTTGAGTTTATTCTATGTTGAGTAAGTCTTCCGTTGAGAGTTGAGTCAGGCCAAGGGTTCGCTTGGGGCCAGCAATGGTTCTCGAGTGTCGGTCGCGCCCAGGGTGTAGGCTCGGGGCGTGACATATACTCCCTCCTTCCCTAATTACTTGTCCACTTTTGAATTGACACATCTATTAAGAAACAATGATTGACATAGTGAGTTTACCATTTTACCTCTAATAATTATGAAGTGGATGAATTAAAAACTTAAGATTTTCAAGAAGTTCTACATTTTTCAAAGTAATTAATTGAGGGTATAATAGGTAAAAAAATTGTTCTTTCTTGATTTGTCAAAATGGACAAGTAAAAAAGGAAAAGTTGACAAGTAATTAGGGACAGAGAGTATTATATCATCAATATTGTGTGTTGGTACTTGAACTCAATGTCTTACCTATATAAAGATGTGTCATGTCATAATACGATGGAATTTGAACCCAACATTTTATATCTTATCATCATGACACACTGAAACTCAAGTCGATGTTTTTTCCCTTGATGCGATAAACTTAAATCTATTGTCTTACTCTCAACCATCGACATTATATGCCAAAAATATAATGAGACTCACCTCGAACCTTTAATAATAATACAACTTTTTGATTATATTCATAAGTGAATTAGAGCTGAAAATAAATATTATCAAAGAAACATTTACAATTATAGAGCAGTACTAACATGAACTAATCAATTAGATAATTTATCTTTCTGATAGTTATACAACCATCACTCAAGAATTATTAATTTAGGACAATACTTTATAGTCATTATCAAAATTTTAAGATAGAATAAATCAGAACTTACTCCTTTATTAAAATATCACTTCCAAAATTGTTGTTATAGATATTAAAATACCTTTTCTCTCTGATTAATTATCAAACTGACAACCATACGCAAATGAATAAAAATAATCACACCTAAAAGGCTAAAACTCCTAAATAGTCATGTCTAAATATAGTGAAAAATAATTCATACCTTAAGTATGAATAATGGAGAATCACTCATTCAAACTTTCTCCTAAAACAATTCTACCAACAGTATTGTTATCTTTAATTTTTGAGACTCGTGTTAATAATATGTTATACAATTAAATTTAAAAAGTAACAATATTAAATAATATAATAATCAAAAAATGTAAAAGGCAAGAGAAATATTTTCTTATTAAATTATGTCATATAGTTTCAAGTATTCAAGTCTATACAACATAAATCTTAAGACGTTCATTTATTAGAATACATCAAGTAACTCAAAGGAGGCCATAAATATGACATTAACATTTGATAACTTGGAAAGATTATGAGGGTTCTGGAATATTAATGAGGATATAATGAAGATGTGATTATTATAACTATTGTAAAGGTGGAACATATAAAAGTTATGGTCATCCACAATTATATAATAAGAATAATATTTACAAAAAGATGAAGTTTCTTAACTTTTCGTATTCTACCGTGTTTCACACATTCCACCTTATTAATATCGTATTATGTTTTTAAATTTTTTAATTATAAATATCTTTAATTTTGAGATTTAGAGTTAAATATTTTTTGAGTATTTTTCAAATCTACAACAACCAAATAAGATTTAAATGTCATATGTTATTATACGGATATAATAATTGATCAGTAATAAAGACAATTAAAAAAAATACATGATATTAGAGTCGTTTAAGATTATTTATCTATGTAACATCACTTCTGTTTTATTTTAAGGACGTTTAAAGAATGCATTTACAGTTATAAAACGTTTTAAAAATAAAGATATAATATATAAATGTGTTTTTAATTTGGCTATCTAAGCTATCACAAAATTGAACAAGTGGCGGGTGTGTCGATTTTCTTTTTTGTTTTTTGTTTTTCACCGGGTGATTTCCTCCATACCCAATATTCGCAGAGGCGGTGCCAGGATTAAGAGTTAGGGGTTCTAAATTTCCTTTAGAACCGTCAATCAATTTTGCTAGGGGTTCACAAATTAATATACATATATATTTAATTAATTTTCTAGAACAAATACAGGATCTACGAAAAAGCTACTAGGTTCGTCCGAACCCACGAACCCCCACCTAGCACCGCCTCTGAACATTCGAATCCGAAACCTCTTAAGGGCAGAGACTTTTCTTATTTTTCCCTAGAATCCGAGACTTCTTCTTATTTTTCCCAATCATACTCATTCAAAGTTGCAAAAAGTTGTTGTACTATAGTGGTTTAAAACATGAAAAATTTAATGGAGTTTTTGGTTAGTCACGCAAGAATGGCTTATGAAAATTACTTTTTGGAATTAACATTAAAATATCAAAGATTATATTGACAAATGTTTATTCTATTTCATTTTGAAAACATTAAGAAATAAAAATATTTCATAGTATTTTTTATTAGAAAAGAAAATCTTATCATTATTTGAATGAAAAGTAATGATGAGTTATTATGACCTTATATGTATGACCACCTATATTATGAGTTTAAAAAAAATACACGAGATTATTTTATTCTAAGTGATAAAATGAAATTAAGAAAAACAGATTACTTTCAATTTTGTATTAATTAAAGAAATTTTAAAAGGAAAGGAATTCTTTAAAAATAATGTTTTTATTAAGAAAAAAATGTATTTAAAAATATGCATTTTTTATTAAGTAGCAAAGGGGTATATATTATGAACAAAATTAATTTATCATAAAAATATGTCTGTATTTTGTCCCATGGTTTAACGAAAAGTATGTATTATCATCTTGACAAGCCCTTTGCTCGTGTAAAATTTTACCATACAGCTATAAATCTATAATCTGATCTTGCATATTTTTGTTCTTGTTCTTAAATAAGGATATTGAATGACCACGAGTCTGGACTGTCAAATGATTTTGCCGACAGAATTGAAAAAACCTCTGATCATAAAGGTCAAACTTCTTTAGAATTTTATAAACTCATACATGCGAATAATCGTCATTAGTCAAATTATTAGTGACTTGACTAGGTGGTATAACCGACTCTAAGGTCCATGTTTCAGGAAAATCAATTTCATCCCACCTGATTTGTCTTCTGGTGGTGACCTTGGATCTCGAGAAATTTGTGGATGCTATCAGAGACTGAAGTCCAGCAGGCGGAAGAAAACTCCTTCATTATCTGCAATAGCGTTAATAACTGTTGTTTTCTGTTCGGTGGTCATAAAATTATCCCACCATCCACGAAGCTTTCTTCTGGACAAAAACATTGTTATCGATCCCCAAAGACATTAGTTTCCACTACATTATTTTTGGCTTTTACTTGACAAATGACAATTATACTTATAATTTTACTAATTTAATTAATAATATATATTATTATTTTTATACTCATAATACTACTAACATAAACAGTAATAAAAATTAGATGTGTACATAATATGTCCTTCAAAAAGAAAGAAAAAAACAAGTAGTACTAAAGTGAACATCGACCAATGGAACCAATTCATTCAATTATATCATTTAATTTTTATATTTATGTGTTGGGACATTAATTTTATGGGTGTTAATAAAAAAAAAATAGACGAATAATGTTGTACGACATTGCTTCGACTAATGTACTTTATCTTTAATGGTGCCCTCATTATATTTATTTTTCGATTCGTCTTTGATTCCGCTAGACATAAGTTCTATTACACTAAGAGTAAGTTTGTTTTGACCTTTAATTTTTTACCCTTAAGATAAATAACTTTTTCATAGAGCATAAATTTATATTTTTACATTATAATATTTACTTGTTAAGAATTTATACTCCATTAGGCATAAATTTAATTTTTAAAAATAAAAATTAAAAATCAGACCACTTAAAAGATAAATATTGAACTCATTGAGGTGGGTTAACTTCCAAGATTGTTTCATTTATTAAAGTGGTTGTGCCTCTTTTGTCGTGATTGTTAAACATTTAATTGGATTGTTAAAAATAATTGTATTTGCTAGTCAAATATAAACACTATATTAACAAAAATGACAAAAATTGTATCTTGAATATACACTTAACAGTCTTACGACAAGTTAGTAAAAATAATATTTTAAGTACACATTTAACCGTTTTGATCCTTTTAAGTTTGCAAAAGTCAACACTTTAGTCTCCGAAAAAATATTTATCGAACTTTACATGTTGAATTTGAGGGTAATTATTAAAAAAATTAGCGAGAATTTAAATCTAAAGGTACACATTCCAAAAAAAAAAGATCAAATAGTGAGGGATAAAGACGTCTGTCAATTATAGGTCAAAATCGAGGAAAAATTATCAACTTCATAATGTTAGAAAATAGTTTCTCAAACACAAAAATTGAGGAAGTCCATCAACTAGATAAAATACATTAATTTCGCATAAAACTTAATATAAAAATAAATTTCTTCATTATTTTTATTTATACTGTTCAACTATAATTTTGTGCTTTAAAAATCTACATTCGTCCGATAATTTTCATCAATAAATAATTAAAAAAGAAAAACTAATGAACTCCCTCTATTTTCTTTAAAATCACTAAAGATAATCATAGTTTTGTGCGAAAATAACCGACAGGTAAAATAAATTTTAAAACTCATTGACTTTCTAATAGTATCCCTCGATTTCCGTCCGTTTATATTTCACTTGTTTTTAGTAGTTAATTTTTTTTATAGGTTTTGTCATTTCTAATTCATTTTAAAGTATAGTGTAATTTTTTGAGGTATAATAATTTCTGCTAATTATTTTATTATTTTTTTAGTGTCTAGTGTAGTATTTTATATTGCATACTTTAGGACTTACCATTACTTTATAATTTATCTTTTAATAGGTAAAGTTTAAAAATATTTTTTAAATTCTAAAAATATTAACTTTTGGCAAACTTAAAAAATTAAAATTGTTAAGTGTATATTTAAGAAACCATTTTGTTAATTTGTGATAAATTAAAAGATCAAAATTGTACGAACATAAGTGATCATCTTTGTTATTCCCTCCACTATCTCATACAAAACATGTATATTTGTATATATATTAACTTTAATATATAAAAATATATATATATATTTATCGACTATTATTTTGAAGGGCGACAGTATTACCCTATTTTGTCGGTGTTGTTGGTAATTTGATAAAAGGACCCACATTAATTCATAAATGCTCCCATTCAACAGACATCTACCACTAGGGCCCAGGCCCAACAATCTTCTTATTTTGAACTTTAGATTAAATACCAAACTGTCGGTTTAGACGATTTGGTCGTGTCTCAATATTTAAAGAGTAAGTTACACATTTGATCGACAACGTAAAAATAGTTATATCTATTAATCAAATACATAATCTTTTGTGTAAAAATATTATGTCTTTATTAATTTGATGAACGACTATTTATATCTATTTTACATTTTCTTAAATGATTAAGTTCAAATTTAATTAGGGAGTCCCCCTGTCCTCTAAGCCATGAAAAGACCTCTATAAATCTTTATCAGAAGAATTTATTCAACATATAGTAATAATTATGTACGTTTTGATGATATGACATTTTACTTAAAAAGACACATATCCACGTGTATTTATTTGGTTGATGTTACACACTAAGGGGTCGATTGGGTATAGTATATAAAAATAATATTAAAATAAAATGTATTAGTTATGTTTTGCATTAGTTATAGAGAAATTATTTTTTATGCATTATTGATTTGATGCATTAAAACTAACATGTAATTATATTGCATAATTTCTAGAATATGTATATTTATTTATAAAATACTCTCCATAGATATGATGTAAAAAATACAAAAAAAAGAATATTTGTATTAGTTAGGTTTGCATTAGTTATGGAGAAATTATTTTTTATGCATTGTTGATTTGATGTATTAAAACTAACATGCATTATATTGCATAATTTCTAGAATATGTATATTTATTTATAAAATACTCTCCAAAAATATGATGTAAAAAATACAAAAAAATTTTTTAGGGATAATTGTGTCTTTAACAATGCTAATGCATAGGATCGTTTGGTAGAGTGTATTAGGGGACAACTAATGCGTGCATTATCCTTGTGTATTACTAGTACCTTGTTTGGTACTCTTTTCCAACATGTGTATTAGTTATTTTAATACAAAAAGGGTCATAATACTCTTAAACTATGCGAAATTGAACAAAAATATCAGTAATTAATAGATTGATCTAAAAAGAGTTTTATCGTCAAAAGTTTGGTCCAAAAATGTTCCTATTGTTACTTAATGGTCAAAATGTCCTTTTTCAGATAAATATATTTTTTCTTTTTCAAACACATTATTTTCCTAATGATAATTTTCTTCAATTAGAAAATGTTTATCCTACTTCAATTCAAAAAAGATTAAGAATAAAAATATCTTTTATCTAATTATGATTATTTTTTATCATTATCTAAATGAAAATCAATGATAGGGTCACTATGATCTTGTATATATAACTTATTATTAGTTTAAAAAGTAAATATAGTTATTCTATTTTAATTGTTAAAATAAGATTAAGAAGAAAATAGATTATTTTCTACTTATTTATTAGTCAAAGTGATTTTAAAAGAAAAGAAACAAGGATTGTGTTCTTAAATAGAGTAATATTTTTATTAGAAATAGAATATGTTTAAAAAGAAAAAAATACTAATATTTTTACTATGAAAAAGACATTTTGACCCATTAAGTAATAATAAGGGTATTTTTGGACCAAATTATTAAGTGATGACATTTTTTTTCAATTTAACATAGTTTATGAGCATTTTTGTTCAATTTCACATAGTTTAAAGACATTTTGACTTTTTTTTCGTTTTTAATACACCAAATCAAACACTATATAAGAAATAATATCATCATAACTAATATTACTAATACATGCATTACTAATACACTTTATTTAACATTATTTTTATGCACCCTACTGAATTATTCCTAAGTGAGGTACCTTAAACAAAAGGACCAAACTGAACTCTCTTTTGTTTTATTAAAAATAAATATTCATTTTTACTTATTTAGTTTGAAAAATAAAGAGATAATTTATCACTTAATTTCTTATTTGCCCTTCTTATTAACTATAATTTATTTTCATTGCATCTTCCAAAATGTCGAATTTATTGTACAAAAGAGTAATATTGTGATATCATTCTACTAATTACTTCTTTACCAAAATGTGCTACATTAAACTTGGACAAGTAAAAATAAAGAAGGGAGTAATATTTAGTTTTAAAACGTGGGAGAGATGTGATTGAGATATTTATGTCTTATGAGAAAAATCCAAGAACAATGATGGGTTTGATGGAAAAACTTATATTTTCATTGCAGCTTAGCTGGACTGAGAGAGTGTGGTTGGGATTTTCTTTGGCAAAACAAACGTGTTTCAATGGAAGGATAATCTAAACAAAATAAGCTTAAATTTAAGAATAATACAAAATTTCATCATTTCCATGGCTCTTTGTACTTCCAATCCAATTAGTAGTTGTAGCTATTGGTTCAGCCAGACCACTATGGGACTAGTTATTATACTGGAAACAGATCATGTTAAGACTAAGCCCTCCATTATGGGGAGGGGGGGGGGGGGTATATGTACAGAAATCACCATTGAAGGACAATGGGAAGAGAGGCAGTAAAATTGAGCTTGCATTAATCTGAGAACTTAACCATGAATAAGGTTAGTTAGTTATCTACAAAGTGAATTTACAAGAGCAAATTAAGTGTTGATAATACATGGCTTACGTTGGTACTAATGCCAGAATTTGGTTCTTGATGATTCTCATGCACTTCTGTATTTCAGCATACACTGGAAAGTTCTGTGAACAACAAGGTTGTAAGCTTGCTACAGCAGAATCCAGTACTTTTGCCACATCAGCTGGTGGAAACTGTCGTTCCGTGCACTTCTGCAATCATGTAAAATAGATAATCATGTTGTGTCAAGCATAAAGATGCAAAATAATGACAACTGTATGGGTGACCAGAGATGTGAACTGAAAAACCAAAGGTGCTTTTGGAGATATCATGTGCTGCCATAAAACACTTGGTCAGGTTTTCCTTTTGGAGTTGAGTAGCAAGACATATATAGCGTAAACTCATCCCCAAGGTATCCGTGTGTGGACTTACAAAGATGGAGGTCACAACAAATGTATTCTATACTGGAGATCATGATAATGTAACACAGACAGAGACTAGAGATCATATTTTTTTCTCCCTTTTACATTAAAATAAAATATAGATATCCTCCTCCTCTGAGGCTATCTGGCAATCTTTGATGGAATAAAACTTGGTGAGGGAAGAGGAATTGCTCCTTCAGTCAATCTGTTTGAGTCTTCTCCTTCTCCCTTTATTTATCAGTTATCCAAAATCACAATACATTGCTGTCTTAGTTTGATAAAGATAATTCTGTAATCCAGATATTAAGATGAGAAACATCTTCTGGAGGTTATGGACCATTTATGTCATTCAAAAAAAGAGGCAACCCAATATGGAACCCAATGTCCCGAAGGACATGGTACATTACCTAAGCAAAGGTAATTTCCATGCCAAATGTTCTAAAGCAATAATCGTATCACAAAAGCTTAGTCCAAGGGAACAGAAAAAACTTGAAAAATGTGCTGGAATTACGGAACTAAAGAACTTGCCAACAGAATACAGGGAGATAAACGAGGTAACCAATCGTATTTACCTGAATCATAAGCAAAGTAGAAACGCATTTAGTGATAAGTTCTGAAGGAATTTCTGCTTCATTTCTATCTGACATATTCTTTGACTTAAGATCAGGTGGCTGCAACAGATCAATGCACTAAAAATCAATTGATATAGAGAAGCAAAATAGCCACAACATAAACATGAGGTGGTAAATAATCTTACAGTTGGCACGCAAGAATCATCTAGTAGAATCCGATCATTCACATAATCAATAGCCTCCTCAATCTTCTCGGTGGTGTTGTCTCTACCAGTAAATGAAAGCATTGCCTACACAGGAAAGTTAATCAGTCTTAAATAATCTACAGCAACATGCGGACGATAATGATGAGATCACAAACATGATAAGAGTAACATAAATAAAAATTAGGACACAATGCAACATGAACTTAGTGATGCAAAACTCTGGAGGCATTACATTGAAAAAATCAAGTCCAATTGTCTGATAATATTAAACCTGGTTACGAAATAGTAAAAGGATTTAAGTGAACTAATTTCAAAAGTTTTCAGAAGAGTTACTGGAGGTCCAATTTTTCTCCTCTTAACATTGATCCTGATGTATTTTCTCAAAATATTTTGATCTGGTTATATATATCAAAATGACATAGTAACCACCTTTATGCAAAATCTCATACTACTACTGCATCTTTTCAAGAAATACATTTCAATATTCCCAGTCTGCAGAGGTAAATTAAGGAATAAATCAACCTGGCAACCATGCAAACGAGGTTTCTGAAGAAGCTAATAAACAGTACTCTCTCCATCCCAAATTATGTGATGTAGTTTGACTGGGTACGGAGTTTAAGAAATATGGGAAGACTTTGCAATTTTCCAAAACTATCCTTAAAATAAATGAATTTTTAAATAGAAGAGTACACATTTGTTGGCTTTATGCCAACTTAAAGTGGGATCCAACATGGGTAAAATGTTGATACTCGATAGTGTCATTAAATGTTCGCCAAATAAGGAAATGTGTCATTCTTTTTGGGACTGCCTAAAAAGGAAAGTGTGTCATATAAAATGGGGGAGTAACATGCTATGCTTAATCATAACCCGCTTTAGAATTTTTTCAAACATGATCTTAAAACTGGATTGGGTCACACCAAAAATGCTTTTAGAAGGCTCCCAACAGAAATAACAGTTGAATGTTTACCTGCACGGCTGCATCTACCATAGTCCGGGATTTGATTTTTGAGTTTTCTATTATCTCATTGACAAGGAATCCTGATTCCTGCAGTTGATTTGTACAACGATCAAAAGTGCTCGCAATACTAGGATCAGCAAAATTTGGAACTGGCCTTGGCCAAGCAAGTGGAATGCTTCCGTGATAGGTATTCCGCTGCCTCAAGCGAAATAGAGCAGAAGAAACCTGCCAAAGCAAATGAATGTTATAGCAAACTTTGTGAACCTTAGAAAATTAAAATTCTACTTTTGAGGATAAGCATACCTGCTCATTGACTTCATTTAACTGTATTAGCACGGCAGCATATTGCTTCTTGAAAGGCTCTGAGTCCTTGAGAGAACAGTCGTCGCTCTTTTGGTTTTCCAAGATATCATCGTTCATGCGCCTCAACTCTGAAACCACTGCATCCTACACGTTCAACCTAATGACATGAGCTCACTGCACATCTGGCACAAGATATGCATGCCTTTTGTACATCTAACGTCAACTAAAGAAATGCATCTATTGACACAAATCCCGAAACACATACATTGAAATACAAGGACAGCCGAAACTAAAAATGAAAGACAAGAAGAAGTACAACTCTAAAATAGAAGAAACTAGTCATCAGTTTGGTAAATGGTAGCAGCATCTCCTCAGAGTAGCTTCCCTCTTACCTTAAATTTCCCCACTCCAAACAGAGCAGTAAACACAGCTTTTGCAACAACAAATACATGCTCAATGAATACCTCCACATTTTTCGAACAATTTATAGATGTGCATATAACTATAAGACTAAGTTCTATAAAGCTGCTTCAGCCTTCGTCTTCAAAAATTAAATAGAGCTTTAACCTGCTAGATCGTGAAAGCTTATCCCTTCAACAATTTCTTCTTCTTTTTATGCAAATAAGCCCTTCAAGTTCAGGGAGGGAAAGTGAAGATGATATTTCTCCCTCATTAGCTTATATAGGTAATTCGGACATAAATGCCTGCTAGTTTTATTTATAAAGTTTTTTTATTTGGTTGCATAAAAAGATATTGTTGAATTATGCGACAATCTCATCTAACTAGCTTTAACTTTAAAATGTTAGAAAGGGAACATATTTATTTAGTATAGGCCTGCAACATGCTCCCTCCCATGCAAGCCTAATTTGTTTGCTTGATTCAAGCACGAGAAGTAAGACTCGACTATAGGATTTGTATCACCATGACACCATGTTGAATTGAATGACCACCTCATCTATAAGTTTAAGTTGGAGAGTGAACATGTTATTTAGGTCTACACGACTAGCATAAGCAGACAAAGATACGAGCATATGTAGAGAGAGAAAGAGAGAGCTAGCTTTCATTTGTATAATCTTCATGCATGGATCATATGAAGTAAAAACTAGGATTAGTTTTGTAACCTTTTTGTCTAGTGCACGAGTCAACTCTGCAAGAGCTTGAACATCAGCTTCCTTTGCTTGAATCTGAGAGACAGCAGAAGGCTTTGAATATGCGATCTGTTGATATGCGGTGGTTTCCATGACTCCAGATTTAGATTGCATATCAGCTTCTGCTGAAGCCACCTGGCCATCAAGTTACTCACAAATTATGTGGAGGGAGAACACACAGATAAGCCAACAAAACTCTCTTTTCTTCTTAAAGGAGAGGGAGCAGCAAGTCTCAAAAGAGATGGTGGAGAGCAATTTCTTCATGTATTTGGTGGACAGTGTGGACCCAAAGGAATAGAAGGTGTTTTGAGGATAGATTCAATACTATGCAGAAAATTAAGTGGATATGTATTGCAAATTTTCATTTCTGGTGTAAAGAAGCAAATGTAGAGGATGCAGATAAAATGGTAGACTTTTTAGGATCTCTGTAATTAGTTTTTGGGTCCACAGTTACCGTTGATAACATTTTGGAGTAGTCAGCATACCGTTAATGCTAAGGAACACAAATTACTAGTTTTCAAAAATTGTGTAAAAGAAAATGTCACTTACAAAACCAGAAGGGAGTTACGATCAAAATTCTAAAGGGAATTCTCAAGGTATATATCAATATAGACTATATAGTACAACAGAGCTTTTGAGATCCAGGGTAAAATTGGCAATCATGAAATCTACTAACCCCCAAGTTGAATGTCGGTTTTTTCGGTGCTGAGGTAAAGCAACTTGAGGTTCAGCTTTCTAAATCGAAAATCTACAAATATACCCTTTCTGTTTATGTATACTGAAGATATAATTAAGTAGTGTGTCTCTCTATCATAGAGGTCCTAAGTTTGAGTCTCACCACCACCCATTATCAAAAAGAATTTCCACGTATTTGGTCCATGAAAAAGAATCAAACCTTGCACATGAGGGGTACATTGCGTGTTGAAGATACAATTAAGTAACTGAAAGTATGTTTTCTCTAATAGTTTAAGCTTTCAGATGATACGGGAAAACACTTTGACAGTGTGGTCTACTTTGGTGTGGTATTTCACCTCAATTACCAAAATTTAGAAAACAAGGGCAGGTATGTTGAATTAAAATAGAAATACTATCAAATATTTATATTTTTGTTTCAAAAGCCAAGTATATCAGAGATAATTTGATGGCTAAATCTCATAATTTTGAACCCCCCAAAGTCAACTTAGAACAATTAACTTGGCACAGAAGTACTACATTAATGTGGTACAAAAAGTTATATGACAATCACCTGTATTCTTGCAACAATTTACATTCTATTTCTTACAAACTACTACCTCTGTCCACTTTTATTTGTCATGTTGCGCTTTTCAAAAGTCAATTTGACTAATTTTCAAAGTTAAATTAGATTACGTTAATTCGATATTTTAAACAAAAAATTTAGATATACAAAAATTATACGAAAAATACTATAAATTGCAATTTCTTGCATATCAATATGATGAAAAAATAAATCATAAAATGTTGGTCAAAATTCTTATAGCTTGACTCTAAAAAAGGAAACCATGACAATTAAAAGTGGACGGAGGGAGTATAATGTTACAGTTGATCGTGTGAAGTTTTTCAATCACCACAAAAGCACTACAAACATCTATTTTGGATGGGTGTATATAGACTCTTTGATTGATTATGAAAATATGTGATATAAAAAACGGAGAAGGGTCAAAAATACCCCTGAACTATAGGAAAAGGTTTAAAAATACCTTTCATTCACCTTTTGGTCTAAAAATACCCTTCTACTCATCTTTTTGGTCTAAAAATATTCTTCCATTCATCTTTTGGCTCACTTATACCCTTAAAACTAACAACTCTTGCTTTTTTTTCTTTTCTTTTCTTTTTTTTTTTAAAAAAAATATTTATTATGTGTCATTTTCTTATTAGATGAAATAAAAATTCCACCTCAACTAAATTTTTTCCAAAGAATTTATTCAAGTCAAAATAATATACTCTTCAAAATTCCAATTTCCTTTTTTTATATTTGTTGTTTTTTTAATTATGAACAAATTATGGGGAAAAAATCTAAAAAAGTATTTTAAAAAAAACTAGGTTTTACAATTTTTATTTCCTTCAACTGATTGATTTTTCCTTCTCAGTCTCCTATTCCTGCCTATTAGTAATGTTTTCTACTAATTATATATGAACTATAAATGAGAGGAGCAGCAAGTTCTGCACGGACGGTTGGGCAGATCATACACAAACAAAATCTAAAAAAAAAAATATAACTCCATGATCCCAAAAAACTAAAAATAAAAAATAAAAAAAAGTTGCACCAAATATTAAAAAAATAGTAGTTTTCTAAAAGTTTTTTTTCTATAATTCATCCAAGTCAAAATAATATCCTTCTTCATAATCTCAAAATAATATTTTTTTAAAAAACTACAACAAATATAAAAATTATTAGATTTTTAAAAATATTTTAGTGGGAGTCTTGAAGAGGTATATTGTTTTGGTTTGAATAAATTATGGGGGAAAATCTAAAAGAGGTGGGGTTTTTATTTCATCTAATAAAAAAAGACACATAATAAATATTTAAAATAAATAAATAAATAAAGAGAGAGAGAGAGAGAGAGAGAGAGGGTTGTTAGTTTTAAGGGTATAAGTGAGCCAAAAGGTGAATGAAAGGGTATTTTTAGACCAAAAAGATGAGTAGAAGGGTACTTTTAGAACAAAAGGTGGATAAAGCGTATTTTAAAACATTTTCCTATAGTTTAGGAGTATTTTGACCCTTTTCCGTATAAAAACATGGAAGTGGGGCTGAGGGCTTAGTTCAAGAGACAAAGGATGAGAGGCTTTGGACTCAAGTCAAGAGATTCTAGCCCTTTGTGAACTAAGCTTGGTATTAAGTGGAGAAGAGTAGAGGGGTGGATCCATTGTTCCCGAGTTTTGAAAGCTGTGTTGGTCCTAAGGGTTGGCCCCAGACGGATTTCTAGGTCATAAAAAGAATACTTAAGGGGAGATTGAAGAAAAGGAATAACTACATGAGAAAAAGAAGCATCACAAAAGGCATAAATTCAGAAAGGAAACATCACATAATTTTGATTAGAAATTGGATAAAAAGTTCTCTCCTGAGTCCTAACTTTAATTTGTTTGAACTTTTACCCAAAGTCACTTCAGCCTGTTCAAATATTTCAAGCTTGGTAGGTGGAAGCTCTACTAGACCTCCACCCACCACTTAATGGGACAAACCAAAACACAAAATACTAAACATAGATTACCACACACTCCAAAAGCTAGAAGAACCACAAGGCCAATATTTCTGATATTAGCACAGATACAAGTTACAACTACTCCATGCTCCATTGAATCTATGTTCATAGTTTTTATCGAGAATTTGTTATACCTTGGAGGAAAAGAGTTAATACTTCACTTATGCTTTTTCTTCCTGATAAGTAAATTCTTCAGTTATGTTTTCCCAAGTTACAACAAAAGGCGGATAATTCCTAGGGAGGTCTTAATTGTTTTGATTAGGAACCGGATGGGACATATTGCAATATAAGTTTCTATGGGTTCTTGAGAGTCATTGAATCTGAAATATATGAGGTACAAAAGGTATTTAAGGAAGAGTAGAGGAGAACCACTGACCTTTGTCTGCTTTAGGAGATTACTGATGGGATGATTTGGCGGGGAGAAATGAGAGGAAATGTCGCCATTCTCCTGGCTGTCACCAGCCGGAAATTGCATAAACTCATTTGCTCGTGCATTCATCTTGAGCTCATTAGAGCTCTCAAAAAACTTATCAACAGCATCAGCATGCCTTGTAAGTAATGTGGGCATGTTTTCAAATGGATTTAGAGGCATGCAATCAATGTCCTGACAGAGCATTAAAAGTTCTAATTAGTCATCAGGTCCAGAAACCAACCACTGGAGAACCAAAACACAAAGTACTGAAATACCGATTCTTTTTATAAGTACAGTACAGAAATACTGATTCATACACACAGTAACTGTTATGAACAAGTAGAATAGCTAGTTACAAGGACAGATAATATTTGTCTTCCAACAGATAAAAGAGACGATACGCAGGAGTTCAATAATTCAGTTTGGTTGGGACTTGAGTAATCAATTTAATTTAGTAATGCCTTTCTTTTTCTCTTACTTTCCGTCAGAAGCATCCTCAGAAGAAAGATTAGGTTTACCATATCTGGAGGATGGCACCCCAGCGTGAGTACAGACATTTGGACTCACTATAACATAACCTGATTCCTAATTTTATTTCTTTCACATTACGGGATAGCTTGGAAAGGGACAAACAATTAATAAACTACTCCTAAATCCCAAACTAGCTGTACTTGTCTTAGAAAATACTACATAATGTAACTGTCTTCTCTATTCAAGCACATTTCAACCAAATACAAACAGCCTTCTCTCACTATATCCATATATGTGCTACTCGCACCTTCATAATCATCTCCAATCTTGTCCAATCTTTGTGAACCTAAGAGGAACTATAGACAAACATAGTAGAATATCATATGAGCACATTTAAGCAATAATGAATTACCATGACAAATTCAACCCCAAGCTCTGGACGGTCAAACTGAACACGACATCTAGAGTGATCAACTGTCAGCACATTTCCATCATGTATCTCTCTTGTTTTTGGATGGATCGCAATCACACGTTGCCCTACCGACAAAGGCCTTGCAAGATCTGTGGGTAGCCCTTCCCTGATACCTTCACGAAGTTCAGTATAATGTGATCTGACAGATTCCCGGTATTGATTAAGTTTCTCCTTTTCTTCATTCAAGAATTGCTCAGAGAATCGTCGTGGTTTTCCAAGAGAACTACATCAAGGAAAGGATCAAATGGACCATCACTAACATAAAAATAACAAACCCCAAATGTTTAGGACTTGCCCAGGGAATAGACTCAATAGAGTGACTTCCAAATTGAAAGAAAGTTGAGAGGTATACCTTCTTATGACGCCCCATTCAACACGAGTTAACCTTGGAACATGCCCTAATCCAACATGATACAGGTACTCCACAAATTCCCTTTTGGCAAACCAAGGGTAGTCAATTGCACTGTAGAACCACTCATACGTACACCATCTTCGTACCTGATGGTTGGAAAGGCAACTGGAAATCTTTTTCTGCATGCAACGTATGCAAGTTAACTAGTGTTCATATCACGATAATGAACTGCAAGATGGACAAAGGTGAATAACTAACCTTAAGACTGAATGCTTTGTCACGAAGTGCAGTGAAGGATGCACTAGTATCATCCAAACTTTTATCAGACATCTTCAAATCTTTTTGCCTTTGAGGTTTTTTCAGGTCCATCTTACGCCTGCTTCTGACTTTAGTAGGCAAGTTCACCTGGTTTTCCACAGGGATCTGGGCAGTTGATTGAGCTGAATCACTTCGTTCTGTTCTTGGATCTGCACATGATGAATGCTCCTGATCTTTGTTTAATTTAGGCGAGACCTGATAGGATCTTTTACCCTTATTGGTTGACTTCTTTGATGCTTCTTTTGCCTACAGGAGAAAAAATACCAAGTAAAATTAGAAACAGTGCTGCTGATTAAAGTATCCAATCTGGCAAAATGCTCAACACTGCGGTTCAAACATGTCTAAATCTCGAAACAACACTTAAATTGGACAAAAGTAAGAAAATCACCGCAGCTTCCTGAGATTCAGTAACATCATAGTTAACATGACCTTCAGCTTTTCGAGCCTGCATGATTATCCTCAGAAGTGTGACATATCATTTATACATCAGAATATTGAACAGGGATGCAATGCTGTCTTCTAATACCTTAGACGACATTGCTTTCTGTGCCCTCCTCGCCTGCTTTGTTTCAGGACCAGCGTTAACATCAGTAGGTGTAACTTTACCATGCTTTGATACCATACTGGAAGCAACTTCAAACTTTGATAAAGGTTGACTCCATCTCGATTTAACCCCCATCGATCCACGTTTGTCTCTTTGTCTATGTGCTGGAATGGCTTCCAAGGAGCCAGATTCATCGACATGATCATCAATTTCATCCTTGACCTGGATCATTGACTCTGAAAAAAAACAGAGAGAGAATCTAATATACTCACAGTCAAGACAGAATAACAAACTGAAAAATCAAATGGAAACACATGAAGTGTGATCAAGATACAGGATAGTTAGCATATCCAACACTTCAACTGAAACCAAAAGGAAACAGTTAAGGAGAAAAACAAACTCAAACACCAGAAGTGAAAGGAAGTTGAAATCACAAGCAGGAAGAAATAGCAATGTCACAACTTTGTCAAGATGGAAGAATTAAACGCTAGTCATACACTTTCAAGGTAAGAAAAATTGTAAGATAGTAAGCCCTCCACTAGCTATTTGGACAAAACAGAGAGCACAAACAAAGAAAAATGGAAAATACTCATCTTCTACAACACAGAAGAAATACACCAAGGAGCAGACTAGCAGATTATCATGACAAGGAATAGTAAACAAAAATCTTGTTTCATTGTCCATGAATCCACAGTTAGGTCTACGATATCCAGGTTCTTCTATACTGGCTAATACATCCCGAATCCATATACTTAGTGATATACTTACCATCAAAATCCTAAATCAGTAACCTCAAACTTGCAAAAAAAAGTTAAGAAAAAGCAAAAATTGCTACTAGATCCATCCAATATTACCAGCTATTTTAGGAATGAGCGCAAGCATGCCTTAGATATATTTTCTCTCCTACCCAAGGATATAGCACATGGTAACCCATGAATAAATGTTAAAAAGTAAGCTTATACAACAATATACTGTCTGCATAGAAATTGATGTCAGGACATTGTAAACCACATCCCTGCACGCTATTATTTAGTTACTTGTACAGAAATTTTGAAAAGATAAAAATTCCAGAACAAATCAGAAGTACCTAAGCATGTGCAACACTTTTTTCCAGCCAAATGATGATGAGCTCATTAGGTAGAATATCACAATCTAAATAATTTCTTCCTTTTGGTTTATTCTAAATAAGGAAACATTCATTTAACCGCAAAAACAGGATGCTTTTGGAATAAATTAATTACCTTCTTATAGACCATAAACTGCAGACAGATTTGAGATATTTGGTGCATGTTCTTAAATATATATGGTATTCGGTCAGTCATGCCAAGAGGGTTGAACAAAGTTATCATTAGTTGGAAGGATCAGAAGGTGCGAAAATGCTAAGATGCCCAGAGAACTATTCCTATGAGCATATTATGGGCCAAATGTATAGACACTTTTGAAAGTGAAAAGCGCAAAAAAGAGACAAGGTCAACTGGGCTTGAAGTGAAAAGCGAGAAGTGAAGTGCACAATTTACAGAAGATCAGAAAATACCAAACATATATGAATTTAGTACTGTAATAATTGACTTTCAACTAAAACAACTAATTCAATATCAAATACACAGTAACATTAATATTAATCCAACTCAAAGTTGAGTTTCAAAGAATCGACTGCTTCTCACTGGGGTCACTTTGCGCTTCATTATTTGAAGAGCACAATTCACTAAAGTGCATGGCTTGAGACAACCCTCACATCACATTATGCAAAAAAAGTGATAGCTTATAACAACGCTGACCGGATAGGAATCATTTAACAGAGAAACAGTGTTGTGAAAAGCGACAAAAAGCGCACTTAAAGCACGAAGCGAGGTGTGAGGCGCAAGCATTGCACTTTTATACTCTGAAGCGAGGCGCTACTGAAAAAGTGAGCGCTTCAGTAGGCGAAGCGAGAAGCACGCTTAAAGCAAAGGCAACAAAAAGCTCGCTTAAATGAGATAAGCGCTAGTTAGGGTTTTTTTAAAATTTCTCTTGAGGTTTTTATAAAAAAAAATCTGTAAATATACTTGGGCAACATCTTTCCAATTATTTTCTCTCCTTGGTCGACTGCTGCTACACTCTATAGACTAGTTCTCTTCTTCTGCTCCTCTTCTCTTCTTCTCTTCTTCTCTTCGGTCGACTGCTGCTCTGTTTTTTTCTCTTCTTCTCTTTGGTCGACTGCTGCTCCGTTTTTTTCTCTCCTTCTCTTTGGTTGACTGCTGCTTTGTTTTTTTCTTTTTTTTGTTTGCTGGCTGCTGCTATGTTTTGTCTCTATATTTTTCTTCCTTTGTTTTTTTGTTCTTCTGTGACTGAGTTACTGCTGCTCTGTTTGTAATGCTATGCTCTGTTTTTTTCTTTTTCTTTTTTTTGCTGGCTGCTGCTCTGTTCTGTCTCTATATTTTTTTTCCTTAGTTTAACTGTTGTTCCGTTACTGAGTTACTCTTCTATTTTTGCTTGTAGTAAGTTGTATAATATCACAATGATGAATAGGAGTTTGATCCTTTGTGATTTGGTTATGTATTTGCTTTATATGTTATGACTTATGAGGATTATTGACTATCTATTTACTTTTTAATCTAAGAATATATTACCTCTATTCAGTTATTTAATATTTTTTATTTTTGTATTAAATACTGCTTTATTTGAAAAAAGTGTGTGCTTCGCTTCACGCTTCTGTGAAGTGAGGCCTCGTCGCTTTTTTCCACTTCTCGCTTCCCAAAACACTGCAGAGAAGTAATATAGCTAACGTGAAGTTCAAAGGTCTACAGAATTTGAATTTTGGAGTAGGTTGAACATAGTAGAAAGTATAGAGGATACTGTGTTACTAGATCCCGAATATGCTCAGTAACTTTTGAATCTTTCCAAAGCACTTTCTAGGCGCTGGTATATAAATAAAAATACTTAAATTATCAAAAAAAGAAAAATTACCCATGTGTATGTTTGTGTTTGGCCCAAAGAATTAGAATTTCCATCAAAAGTAAAGTCATTGTTTTGGTTTCCATATACCTATTGGAGTAATTTAGAGCCCGTCTGGATTGACTTAAAAAAAGTAGCTTTTAAGTCAAAAAATAAAAAGTAGGGAGAGGCCTACTTTTGGTTTTTAACTTTTTTTAAAGTCATTTTTAACTTATTTTAAGTTATTTTGAACTAGTCAAACACTCCCTAACTTATTTTAAGTCATTTTTGACTTATTTTAAGTTACATTTATATTTGTCAAACACTTCCAGAAGTCAAAAATTGACTTAAAAGTAGATTGACAAACTTTGAAGCCAATCCAAACACCCTCTTAGTCATTTGAAACACAATAGACAGGTCATAAATTCTGCAAGTGAACTCATACAGGGACAGGCAAGCAGCTGTGAAGATTATTAAGGAAAGAGATAGAAGCATAGCATAGTCTGAAAGCAAATGTGCAAAGATAATCTAAATAGAAATCACTGTTCTAATTCAATTTTTAACTGAAGTTAACTTTTCAGTAAATAATTCACAGAAAAAATCGGACCTCTAAGTACAGAGTTAATTCAAAGATCGGAAGTTTCAAATAACAAGAGAAAATACCTGAATGCATAGAGGTCAAAGTGGCTAAAATATTAGGCTAAGACAGGGGGATAGAGAGATACAATCAACACCCAGCATATCTCAAATAGCCATCAAGCAAGCTTTCATGCAAAGATCTATTAGAAACAGAATTGTGTACCCTTACCATCTTCATTTTCTGCTGTTGGCATCATTAGAGACAAATCAGCCAAAGTTTGTAGAGCATCAAAAGCGGAGCTTTCATCTACATGAAGGAAAAAGTAAATTAGTAGATATAACCTCTACTTTCACTCGGTCTACCAAAGATATAACAGTTTCTATCACATAATAACAGGTTTAAAGTTGAATTACTTAACCGAAAGTAGCAAGCTACTTTGCATTTAAATAACAGAACTCAGAAATAACTCTTGCTTTACAACTTGAAAAACAAAGTCAAGCTAATGACAAAAGGAACAGTATCTCAAAATATAACAGAACTTCCATGATGTCCTAAGCCCTATGTTGCTGAAAACTTGTAATTCTGAGTCCATCCATTCTCTACCGTTTCCTGGCTGTCTAAGACTTTTACCGATAAAGTACCTCCCTAAAGATTAATGTTATGAAGGAAATGTTCTCATCTATAGCCTGCCATAGTAAAGCCAGAAAAGGAAAATATCCCCAAGAATGGCAATCATAAAGTTTAGCTTACTATCATTACAATGGCACAGAAGTAACAGACACTTCGAGTTTTGAAGGTAGACTTGGGAAACTTGGTTTGATGATTAAGCACTTGGGAAACCTATTTATGTTTCCTTGGTTTCTTATGTTGATTGGGTTATTAGTGAAAACCTGCTTTGGCTTTTGACTCTTATTCTGATGTTGTTCACATTCTGAAGTTCCCGACCACTTTGAACTTGTTAAACATTGTCGGAGGAGTGTTTAGTATGTCTATTGTGGATCAATTCTTGAGTTGCTGCTTCTGTAAGTAACTTGTTTCCTTCAATTTTATGGCATGTCATGTGAAAAGAAATGGACCTCAGCCTAAATCAACCTCAAAAGCTAGTTCATGATGTGAGGATGGGGGCCCAGGCTGACATCTAGAGCATGGACAATATAACATGGGCTTTATACCAGATAGGAAAAGAAAAGGGGAAGGGGCGTTAAGGAGATAATATTTGAGGTTTACATAGCCTTCTGCTAAAACAAAGCAGATACGGTCTTATATACGCTCATGTATTTCGACATTGTAAGGATTAATGGTAATTTTGATGAAACAAAAACTGTCATTTTCTCCTTCGAAGAGAATTAGCCCTAGTTTAGGTTAGTGCAGTAGTAACACCTCATACTTACTGCTCAAGCACTATTGTCAAACTTGGATGCATGTTCAAATCTATTACTCAACTTCGCTTATGTTTCCAAAAATGCATCCTCCTTCCCCCTCTTAACTAGTGGCAAAACGATAAAATAGAACAATCAAAGAGGACCAAAGGAACATTTAAAATGCTGTTAAATTATTAAAATGGAAAGTTCTAAAGAACAGTAATCTACAAAACTTTGTAATACCTCTCCCAAAAAGAACCTTTTTGCTCCTCTTTCTTGAATTCTTTTCATTTGTGGCCTCCATTTCAAGTTTACCCCTCGCCGCACCCAATTTTTGACCTTCTTCTGTACCACTACATGCCTCTTTGATATCATCAAAATGATTGTCACCACTATCATCGACTTCCAACTTTCTACCGTAAGGTCTTTTTCGCTTTTGTGTTGTTCGACCAACGGTTCCACTTTCCCCCAACTCATTCTTATACCGCATCAGCTCACCAGTGTCCGCTTCCATGCTTCCCTCTTCTCCATCCACTTCATTACTAAGAAGCTTGACATTGCCCATATCCATTTTAACACGCTAGTTGGGGGAAAAAATCAAATAGTTGATCTGCTGAGGACATAAAGTCTATGCAGATAAGTCACAATGTGAAACGAAAGTAAAGTCATACCTTTCTTTCAGCAGTCCCAATAGGTGAGGTCATAGCACCATCCGTCCTACGGTTTGGTGTCTTAGAGACCTGAGGAGACCCACCTCTTTGTGAAGCTTCTGTTAAAACTAATGCTATCTTCACATCATCATCAGTGTCATCTGCCTGCAGTTTCAAACTTTGCCTACTTGGAGAAAAATACTTCTCACCCTTGGGATTTTCGTAAGAAAAAGAAACAGGAAAGCGTGGGGTTCGTTTTCCAACAGCTCGAGGCCGGCTTCCTGAAAGGCAACTCCATAGAAAATTCATTAATATAATCACATGACAGGTGCTCAATCTTTAGATAAAGAAAAAGAGAGTAGGCTTCTATCTTTAGTTACAGATAATAAATGAAAAGAAAGATTTAGTTTGTTAACATAGTTTTTTTGCATCCATGTTTGAATGGTTAAAGTGCCCCTCAAAGAGGTCAAGCCTCAGTTTATTCTGTAAATAGGTAATGTGGAAGGCAGATAAACAAAATGACATCCTGGGAAAAGTTACTACTGCATGAAAGTACAATGCACTGGTGACAATAAACTCTATGCAAGAATAACAAGCAAGAAAAATTCTAATATAGGCCCAGCTGGAAGACTTTTTACAGATATTATATTCTTTTTTGTCAGAATAATACTAAATACTGAATTTTAATTTTTACTTTTTTGTTGTAGTTGTTGTAGTTTGGGGGGGTGGGGGGGGTAGAAGGGACAACGCACCTCCCGAACGCTTCTTCTTCAACAAAGTTAAACAGCCATGACTAGCTGCTAATGCTGAGGATGTCATCTCAGATGCTTTAGATGTATTAGGGAGAACTTTAACCCGTGCACGATTCTGAAATTTTCGAGACGTTCCAGCATCCTCATTACTTTCTTGCTCACTGTCGCTTGCTGCCTGACATCCAATAGTCAAGTTAATTCACCAGCAAATACCGAAAACTAAGACTCAGCTACAATATTTAAACACTAGAACTAAGGAAACATGAACAAATATAAGCCTTCTCTTTTCAAAAAGGTTTTCTTGCCGATAGTTAGAAAAATGCTTTTGATACGACCTAATGCCTAGAATTATCGTTCCTGCTGTTTATTTAACAAGGGGCTCGTTTGGTATGAGGTACTAAGAAAATAATTCAAGTATAGAATTTGGTATTGATCTATCTTATGTTTGGTAGGTTTTTTTCAACTTCATATTAGTTAATACATGTATTGACTTGTAACACAATTTTGGATAACTTCATATCTAGTTCAAGGTGGAATAACAATGTTTGAAAAGACAACAATGCTCATTATTATTCTCTATCCCTTCAAAATATAATCCACAGCCTGAAAAGACAATTGTTGTTGCTTTATGAATTGATGTCCTGATTTTTACTACAACAAACCAAACATCTACTAAGATATAATCTCCGCATTACAATTCCTACATTATAATCCCTACATTACTAATCTTTGCATTATTAATCCCTGAATAACTCGTCTCGGTACCAAACAACCCCTAACAGCTTGCAAAGACCTTTCTATTCAAGACAAGCTACATTTTCAATTGAAGTATTTAGGAATTCCATCCATTAGATGCCATGAAGCTTTCAAGTATCTCATGTGCAACACTACTCCTTAAGCTTGAAACAAATATGTAAGAAATATATAACTCTGGTGGACGGGGAAACTCCATATGTCTTTCTTACCAAGTTGCAGTAGTGATCAGTCATCATGGCAATCAGCCCAGCAACAGACGCAGTCCCCTCTGGAAGAGATAAATAAGCCTGAAAATACAGTACAATGAAGTATAATGAATTGCATCATCATTTTATATGAACAATATATTCAATGCTGATTAATTACTCAGTGGAGTTTATTCTAAATTTAAAATTTATAATAATAACACCATAGAATCAATCATCAAATTGTAGTTGACCTGTTACAGGCTAAAATCACAAGACCGTGATTTATGATGATTTTTTTAATAAACACAATGGTTTATGATGATTAACATGGCATTCCATGTTTTCTATGTATATAGCCAACTGAAAGGCAAAAATGATCATAAGTGAAGTGATTACTCTTTTTTAGACCAAATGTTGGTCAAGAAGATGATTGTTATGCTCTCCAAAAAAAAAAAAAAAGAGATTGGCTTTCTAACTGAATGTGCTTCACCAGAAAAAGGTTTCTTTTACAATTGCAATGGAGTTTGGAGGGCTGTTTCACGGTACTAATGCAACATAATAGCACCAAAAAGAAAATGAACAAATCATATCACCAATTGCTAATGCAGATTTACAAATGTGAGGATCAGTTTTGATGCAAATTTTCAACTAATATCAATTATTCATAATATCACATTGTTCCATATCAGAATCCAGAAAAGGAAAGTAAAGTACCACTAAAAGTCGAACTAAGCTGGTTAAGATGACACAGAGATGACACACACACAAAAAAGCAGAGCAATGGAATCTGGAAACTGCTCAAAACAGACGGAAAAAGAGGGGAAGAGTATGATATGATAATAAGACACGGTAATGAAACTCAATCAATTAAATATGTTAAATTGCTAGTTACAACAGAACAGAAATGTCATATTTATTTATAAAAAGAAACAAGGAAAAACTTTAAGTTTCATATTACTACTGAAGGATATACAGCATCCTAGATCCTACTGCAAACACTGGGAACTATGGTCTTTCCTTTTAACACAATCCTCCTCCTTTCCTTCTATTCTTTAGTGGAGATGTCATTTTTACAAGGTGCAAAACAGAAACTTGTGTGTGTGAAAGGCTCTGATACGAGGCAATCTCAAAGTACTCATGGAACCCTACTTTGGACGCCTGAAAAGTGAACTCTATGCAGCTGGTGAGTACAAAACAGCAAATCATGCGTACACAATAGACTATCTGATAATGTACAGAGCACTCATGGAGATAGGAGATTGCAGCTCATGTTAATAACATCCAGAGGTATCGATGATACAAGTAGCGAAGCACATATCACCATATCACCAATCATGAGTCATGACCATGTAAGAGAAAAGGTTAAATTATTTCCAAGAGTAAGAAGGAATCAAAGGATCTGTGGCAGAGCGCAAGCGATGTTAATTGATAGCCTACTAGTACTAGAGAAACTGAACAACAGATGAAAATAGCCCCTCTAAAATAGACAACCCTACCCAAATTTCTTTGTGAAAAAGATCTGACTTATTGGAGTATTTTGCTCCTCAAAGAACTTATATTGAATAAAATGTTCACAAGCCAACAACGTGAAGTATCAGAACAAGGTTCCAACAAGATGGACTCTCTCGCCATGCTATCAGTATAGATGACATTTAAGACCAGGTATACATCAGCAGGAATATGAATAAGAAGATGAAGAGAGGTATTGTCAATCAAGATACATCGCTAGATGATATCATAAGCTAAGAGGATTCAATTATAAAGACATGTGTTACTTTGTTGTCGGCATTCAGAGCCTACCCTATTCATCGTGTAAAGAGCTTCCACCATTTCGGCAGATCGGGATTTCACTGCAGATGCAACCTGCAATAAGTACAAAGCAGATCTTAGAGGCAAGGCATCAGAGATCAATCAACAGAAAACATATGCAAGTTACAGGGTATATTCAAGAAACTTCAGTTAATGGATATACTTTGAAATTGAACTGACCTTTTTCCAATCTTTTCCATACTTGCGGTATGCTTGATAGAAGCATGTCAGGTCTTCCTCACTCCACTGGGGACCAAGCATGTCAGACAATTTCTTCTTCTGCAATTTTGAACAAAGAACCGTGTCAAAATGCAAACATGATTCCTTGCCCTCCCCCAGCCTTCATAGAGTACGTTACATCAAACCTAAGAAACTAGATGAAATATTTCTCCTTTCCAACTCAACTATTACCACTTTCTTTAAGAAACCATTTGGTGTGAAGAATGAACCTTTGCGGCTTGGCCTAACTCAACTCCAAAACCTAGCTCATTATGGGAGGAGAGGACTGCCCAGACCATAAAAGGAAACCACAATCCATTCCCTCAACCAATGTCGGATTTGACACTTTCCCCATGCCCATGACTGGATATTGGAGTGTTGATAAACATAATGCAGGGTCCCAACATTGAGAAACACAACAACAACAACCAATGGACTTCGGGCCTACCTCAACACCAAAAGCTAGCTCACAGGGATAGGATTTCCCAAGTATATATAAGGAAACAACAACTCTTTCCCTCAACCTGTGCGGACTTGATAGTTGACAAGAATAAAAAGGGAAGTGCTGGAAAGTTATGTAAGAGGAAAGTTGTGGGAAAAATTTTTGAAAACTTCCCCCACAAAAATAACTTCCATAAAAATAGTGTGATGAAAGAATTACAATATCTTTATAAGGAAAGTTGAAAGTTAAAACCAGACATCGTCTTATCATTCCAAATTTTCCTCTTCCAATCAAAGAAAAACAAGCAGAAAATTGTCTTGACTTCTCTGACACATTTCTAGCAACTTCCTAACATCCTTGATGAAATCATTCATCTCTCTCCTTGCACTATCTATCTCTTTTCAAGTTTCTACTATGGCAAAGGTAACATGCACCACCTATGCTGTCAGGAGGCACCACTTCTCAGACAAACAAAAAGCATGTTATCATTTCCAAGAAGACACTAATTTATCCTAGATTCCAAAAAAAAAACATTAAAGAACTCACTTACATGCCTCGTCGTGGAATATTAAAAAAGCAAACAAAAGTGTACTAAAACTCACCCGTTGCAAGCTTTTCTTTGCATTGTCCCCATTGCCATCTTTACTGGGAGAGATGTCAGTTGTAAGAGATTGTCTCTTGCTTAAGCTTCTAATTTTTTTTGCTGGAGCCATGCCAAAAATCTTGGAAAACCTATACCATAAAACAGAATCAGGTAAGCACAATGTAAGATTCTGCTTATAACAACATGTTTTAGGAAGTGATAAAACACATCGCTAATAAGCATGATGTCCACAGCATAGTTTGTTTGATCAATATACAAGTAAAAATGGTAAATATTATATAAGCAAACAAGTGGCTTATTAACAACTAATAACTTTTTCTTAACCTTCAAAACTCACACAGTCCTTCTAAATAGTTTTCAAAGATATGCATGCATAATTTGTATTAACAGCTTTAAATTGTAGCTGCACCTTAACTACTTTTACCGTTCTTCCATAGGTTTAAAACAGTATCTTCAATACAAATTTATTCTGCACACACAAAAATAAAAAACCTTACTTGCTTTTACCTAGTAAATCCAGCAAATATCTGGAATTATGCCTACCAATAATTCCAATTCATAAGATCAATAAATTTTCTAGCATGATGAACAAGGGTTATCAATTCTATGTCTATGTGCTCCAAAGATAAAATTACTAACTCTGGGCAGTCAACAGAATTAACAACAAACACTTAACAGATACAAAAACGGCGATCTGATAAACTTTATGAAAGACCCAGAACGAAAAGATTGAAACTTTCAAAATCACAGCTAAACCCCCTTTTTTTGCACCAATTTGAAAAAGAAAAGGTGAGTTTGTCTACCTATGAAAACTGTTTGAGCTTCTCAATCAAAATTCAGAACCATGTGCTTCGATACAAATGAGAGAATTCGGTGAATTTTGAAGCGCCGGTGAAAAATTGCAGAAATTTGCGGTAGAGAGAATGGGGAGAAAAAGATGAAAATATTTTGGGGGTAATAGCCGCGAAACTCTGTATTTGTATTTTATGCGAGCAAAAATTGTTTTTTTATAATTATTATACTATTACTAGAATTGAATTTAAAATAACTTTTGTTTTTTTTTCTGATTTAAGATTTAGAAATGTTTAAATAGGATATTGAAACTCTTGAAATTACAACTACGGGAACGAGTTTTAGGTTTTTAATTAGGTATATTAATGATTTTTAAACTAATTTGGTGGCTTGGTTAGGACGATAATTTCTTGTTAAATATTGTTTTCTGGATAAATTTTAAATAATAATATTCAAATGCCCACCCATTCATTAAAAATATACTTTTTCATTTTACGTAAAATATGGTACTTTTGGTATGTGATTATTTTTTTCAAAGACATTTAATAACTATGTGAAATAAATATAAATAAATAAAATTAATGTAAAAAAAAAAGTTTTATGAACGATAAATTAAAGTAATACTATGAGAATTATTAAAAAGGTAGAAAATATAGAGTGAATGGAATTGACATAGAGAGCTTATTTTGTGAATATTTTAAAATAAATTTATCTTAAAAAGTATTCTTGTCAATATGTATTTTGAAAGAAAAAAAAACTTCAGAATAATTCACAGTTGTTTGTGCTGACCAAATCATTTGATTATTTTAATTTTATCTTTATTAATATTTAAATGTTTGGAGAAATTTCCACAAAAGAAATATTTAAAGAGCTAAAAATTATGAAAAAAGACATCTACAAAAACCTATGTAATATTTTAAGTATAACTTACATAAATCCATCCTATCCCTACTTTTTTTCTAATTACAATAATCCCTTAAAATTTGTACCTTCCGGATACATAAGTCACCATCCGGATACATTAATTCTAATGCAAGAAAAATCTTTTTGTTGCGCTAAAAAGGGAATAAAATCTGAAAATTAATTAAAATCCCATAAATTACGCTTATGTTTCTTCTTACTCTCAATCATATAGAGGCAAATCCTAATAGAACGAAGAAATTCAAAATTTCAAATTGCTCCCCCGTTCAACAATGAAACCTTTCAGATTTGATTCAAAAACTCTTGTCAAAATTTTGGGTAAGCGAGGTGAGTTATGAAGGATACAAAATTGATGGAATTGTTGTTGAAACCTTTCAGATTTGATTCAAAAACTCTTGTCGAAATTTTGGGTAAGCGAGGTGAGTTATGAAGGATATCCTTTGGAATCTTCAAGTTCATCGAAGATCCTTTCAATTCTAATTCAAGATTATAAAAAAATTGAGATTCAAGATTTTTTCTTCTCCCAGTTTAGCAAAGATCCTTTCAATTTTGATTCAGAATTGTTGAAAATTTTGAGATTCAAAATTCTTCTCCTAGTTTTATTGAAGACCCTTTCAATTTTGATTCAAAATTGTCGAAAAAATTGAGAAGATACATCATGAATATTTTTGCTACTTAGCATTTTACTATTTATGTATCTTGTTTAAATTGATAAGTATTGTATTTATACTAGATACATTAAATAAATAATTGTTGCCCATAAGATGTTAGATTTGAGATCGATACATTACTGTGTGGTAGTTGCTATGTAATTTATACATTTAGTATAAATTTGAATTTACGTATCATATCTAAAAAATTAGTGCATGATACATTACTATTTATGTATTTCGTTTAAATTGATAAGTATTGTATTTATACTAGATACATTAAATAAATAATTGTTGCCCATAATATGTTAGATTTGAGATCGATACATTACCGTGTGGTAATTGCTATGTAATTGATACATTTAGTATAAATTCGAATTTACGTATCATATCTAAAAAATTAGTGCATGATATATTACTTTTTATGTATCTCGTTTAAATTGATAAGTATCATATTGTTTGCCTTGAAAGATATGTATAACTTACATATACAATAAGGTTGTTAAAGAAGAATGTATGTGAACTGAAATAAAGTGTATCTATAAATGTATCACAATAAATAAGAATTAAGTTATCAATTAGATACATGAACAAACACAATCCATTAAAAAAATTAGAAATGTATTAAATTCATAAGAATTCATATTTATCTAACTCATTTATAGGTGTGATGAATCATGGCAAGGTGAACAATGATATTCCATAATTAATTGTTGATTTATTTTTACTTGTTTAGTATTTTAAACAATGGGAAGATTAAATTATAATACAAGAATCCTAATCAGTTTTAATGAATGATTAGTTGTTAGAGTCCTTAATCAACTCAAATTATGGAAAATTTACAAATATTATATTAATTATCATCAAATAAAACTACTACTATTACTTCTTTCTTTTCTTTTTTCTAATTTACGTTTTAGTGTTGAAAATTTGAAGTTCATTTATTTTATTTAATTATAAATTTTGGAATATTTTTAAAAATAGGCAAAAGACTCATAAATATCCTTTTTATTTTATTTTTTTGTCTAAAAATATCCTTAACCTACAGAAAAAAGAGAGACTCATTTTGAATTTCAAACGTGAATGAGAAAATAACCACCAAGATTCTGTGACTAAAAATAAAGAGAGATTTGTGGAGTGAAATAAAAAAGGAATAAATGTTAATTTTGGGATTTAGGATTTATGTATCCAACGGTTGGGGGTTTGAGAGTAAAATAAGGGATTTTGGGAAATTTTAGAACTGATAGGGAATAATAGAAATTATGGAGAAAAAAGAGTATGTATATAGGTAATTTATCCATATTTTAATCCTCTAATTTTTTTATAATTGACATTGTTCTTTTTACTCTAGTTATTTTAATTCTTTTTATTGTCAATACTTTATCCCTCTTTGATTTCTATCCAACATAGTTCTTCACTCTGAGGATCTTACCGAAAATAATTTTTATTTTATCTAAAATAGGGATATAATTAATATACATCTTATTTTTTCAAACTTTATTTATAAAATTACATTAGATATACTATTATTATTTAATATTTTATTTTTTCTAAAAGTTTGGTGAGACCTATAAAAATAAAGAATTAGGAAAATGATGGAGAAATATGATAGTGAAAAATGAGATAGGGCGACGTTTTGATGGTTGATTTTAAAATTCAACACGAAGTAGTTTACAAAAAGTATGAGAAAAATATTTGTGTCTTGAAAAATAATTTTTTCTACTTCTGAAATCTGAAAATAAGCTACAATTTGTAATTTCTCCCATGTGACATCAGACATGAAAACTATATGTACTACTGTTTAAAAGTACTTTTCATTTATACTTTTAGGAATTATCATATATATCCTTCATATTTCTGTGAATTTCAATTGTACACTAAGATTTTGTGTGGATTCTATATCCCTTATATGGCTCTATTGGTCCAAAATGTTATAAATGTCATCCATCTTTTGTAATCAAAATCTAGGAGAAGTATATAAAATTTGTTTGGTTTTCATGGAAAAAAATTCTTAAAAAATAAGTTGGTGAGTGAAAAAAATAGTGTTCGCGTGGTGAATGAAAAAAAAATTCCAGTTTTTTATTGTTTTTTTGTTTAGAGAGTAGAAATATTTTTAGGAAAATAGTTTATGACCCAGAAATCAATTCTGATAATCAATTCAAGATCCGATCCCAACTCCCGACCTGGGACCCGACATTCAAATTGGGACACAATCCCGATGATCGATTTAGAATCCAACCCCAAGACCCGACCTAGGATTTAACTCCGACGATCTGGCACCCAACATTTGAACTGGGATCCGACCCCAACATATGAACCTAAATGTGACCCTCACGGTTGATTTGAGATTCGGCTATGACACCCAATTCGGGACCTAACCTCGACTCTCAACTCGGGACCCGACATTCGAACTGGGACCCAACCCCGACACTCAAACTAGAATATGATCTCGATGATTGATCTATGATCTAACCTTACCCGACGCAAGATATAACCCCAACTCGCTATCTGGGATTCAACATTCAAACTGGACTCAACTCAGACCTGACACCAAAACTGACATCCAACCCCAATGATTGATCTAGGAGCCAATGCAGACACCGGACCATGGACCCGACCCCAACACCGAATCTGACTTCGACCTGGGATTCGACCTCCGGCTCCCAACTTTCAATCCTGGACCCAACTCCCGATTCGGGACCTGACTTCTGAATCCAGACCCATACATGCACTCAACTTTCGAACTGAAATTCAATCCCGACATCCGATCCCGAATCTGAACCTGACACTTGATATGGATCTGATCTTGACTTTTGATTCAAAATTTGATTTTGACATCCCATTCAGAACCCGACCCGACACTTAACTCAAGATTCGATTCAGACACTCGACCAGAAATCCAACCTCGAATCCTAACCCGTGACTCAATATTCAAATCAGAATCTGACCCTGACTTTACCTGGGGTTTGAAGTTGGATCTCGAATCGAGGTTAAGAGTTGGGTCTCAAATCGACAATCAGGAATTGAATCTCAAATTAATATCGAAAATTGGTACTTAAGACTTGAGTTAGGGGGAAAGTTGATGTATCAGGTTTGAAAAATGTTTTCCTTACTTTTGGAGGTAAGTTATTTCCTTAAATTTGAGGGAAATAAGTTTATTTGAATAACATTTTTTAAAACATTTAAGGCAACCAAACATGAGAAAATTGGAAAACATGTTCTAGAAAATATTTTCTTTCTAACGACCAATACTATTTTATTTTCTTATTTTTATACTATTTATGTTTTCTTTTTAATTCTTACAACATTTATTTATTATAGTTTTGTTTTACTTTTACTCTGATTCTTTTCTTCTTCCGTAACTTATAGTCCATCTTTTTCACCAATAAAAATAAAAATATTAATATTAGTGACTAAATAAAGAATCATCAAAATGGTCCTTAATGTATATGTGTTGCTTTATTTTGGTCCTTAATGTATCACACATGATTGAAATGGTCTCTAATGTATTATAAAAAGTGTTCACTTTGATCTTTCACCCTAAATCTAATAAAGATATCAGAAAAAGTGTTATATTTAACGGTGAGTCCCACGTGTTGCTAACAAAATATACTAATGTTATTTTCCCTGCAAGTTCCAAAAAAGAGCTCCATTACTATCATCATTTTTTCTAACAAAAACTTATTATTTTGTCTCCTAAAATATTATTTTATCTCTCGATTTCTAAATCCCAGCTCTCTATTCTCATTTATAAATTATATGTAATAAAATTCATGTTTATATATGATGTAGCTTTGCGGCAAATCACTTAAATAATTGTCTCTAAAAGAATGCATTTATTGACAATAAAGTTATTACTGTTAATTAATTGTGTTAAAAATCTCCAATGGTTTACGTTGCAAAGTCATAAGCCTCCTAGACTCCTAGTGAGCAAGTGTTAGACCCCTAGTCTAACTAAGCAAGCGTCGCGCAGGCATGACAAAGATTTAGGCATTGGTCTTGACATGTACATGGGTGAAACAGTGTAGTTGTGCGGCTAAGTGTTAGTGTGCAGCAAAGTGTTCAAGATGCTTGAGTGTTGGCAAGTAGGGGTGGGCATGGTACTGTATGGTATGGTATTTAAGAATTTTGATACCATAACTTTGGTATTCGGTATCTAGAGTACTATACCATTACCATACCAAATTAGCTCGGTATGGTTCGGTATATTTAATTTTGGTTTCGGTATTTTACGGTATGATATTCGGTAACCATAATTTATTTGACTTTGACTTACATATATTTATAACTCTCCATACAATTTATTTAGCAAATAAGTTAGAACCATTCTCGTTGTCCTTTAGCAAGTATTCTTGCAAGACCAATACGATGATCAACATGAATATGAGAAATTCAAAAGCACAAGTCTCAACCATATTAGATCAACAACTACTTTTGTTAAATAATTTCACAAAAGAACATTTCAATAACAATCGAGTAGTCATAGATACAAAGTTTAAATAACAATAACTAAAATTATGCATAGCCCTATATAATTTTACACTACAAAAATCATTCACTAACAAGTAGACTCTAACTTGACATATATACCACTATGTCAAGTTAGAGTCTACATGTTAGTGAATGATTAATTTTATGTATTATTATAAAATTTTAGTATGGTATACGGTATTTCGGTATTTATTTTATAAATTGTAAATATCGTATCGAATACCAAAAAAAATTAAAAGTCATTCCAAATACCATAATATCCATACCGCAGTATAATTTTTTTTTATTTCAGTGTGGTATTCGGTATATACCATACCATGCCCACCCCTATTGGTAAGGCATCTTGGACGTGCAAGGCAAAGACAGGCATATGGTACCTTTGGGGCATACGTGTGGGTAGTGTTGTCGGCAAGGCAAGACAGTGTGTTGGCTTGACAAAGAAAGAATGTGAGACTTGACGATGGCAAGACAAAGGCAATTACAAGTGTTGACACGAGTTAGCAGATTTGGCGAAATAAAACTAAGTGTCAGAAATAGGTTGAAATATTCTAAGTGTTGGGCATGATGGAATTCGGCTAAGACATTGAAGAAACATGTGCTAGGCAAATGGTTTGAATGTATTTGAATTCGAATTGTATTATGACTGTTAGAATATAGTTGTTAGACTTAGTTTAAATCTGGCCATGACATGTGTCAGACACATGGAGGATAGTGGTACCGAATGGTGGTGGGCTGCGTAAAGACTTAATGAAGAAGACGCATGACACTACTTGGGCTGGTCATCCTGGTGTTGAACGGATTTTGGCTCTACTGTCCCAGGTTTATTTCTGTCCAAAGATAGAAGATGATATAGAGGCATACGTGAAGATTTATAATATTTGTCAAGTGGACAAGACTGAACGTAAGAAGAAAGTTGGTTTGTTACAGTCCTTGCCTATTCCAGAACGACCATGGTTGTCGGTAAGCATGGATTTTATTTCGCGTTTTCTTAAGGTTGATGGCATGACATCTATTATGGTGGTAGTAGACAGGTTTTCGAAATACTCTGTTTTTATTGGTGCTCCTAATTTGTGTTCGACTGAGGTTGCTGCTGAATTATTTTATCAGAATTTGGTTAAGTATTTTTGTATTCCAGCTGATATTGTGAGTGATAGAGATACTCGGTTCACAGGCAGATTTTGGACAGCTTTGTTCAATATGATGGGGACTTATCTTAAATTCTCTACTGCGAATCATCCATAAACCGATGGACAAACGGAAAGGATTAATCACTTGGTAGAAGAATATTTGAGGCACTATGTGACGGCGAGCCAGTGGAATTGGGTTGCATTGCTTGATTTTGTGCAATTTTGCTATAATCTTCACAAGTCGTCAGCAAATTAGATGAGTCCGTTCGAAATTGTCTTAGGTAGACAGCCTATGAAACCATTAGATGTTGCCAAAACGAAGAATCAGGGGAAGTGTCCAGCAGCACACATGGTCGCAAGGGACAAACTTGAAATGATTTATGAAGCACAAGACAGCTTGCGCAAGGCTCAGCGGCGTATAAAGAAATATGCTGATCAATATCATCGCTCACTAGAGTTCAGTGTGGGTGACCAAGTGTTGCTGAAACTCACTCCCAAAATCTGGAAACATATTGTGTGTAAGACTCGCCATCAGGATTTGATTCCTAAATGCGACGGCCCATTTGAAGTGGCTTAGCGAGTGGGTGAAGTTTTTATAGACTGAAGCTTCCAAAAAGGTTAAAGATTCATCCTACTTTCCATGTTAGTTTCTTGAAACCTTACTTTGCAGACGAAGATGATCCGGACAGGAACAGGTTGAAGAGGGCTCCTCCATCTATACCAACGCAGTTTGATGCTGATATAGAAAGGATCTTTGATCACCAGGTTGTTGGTACAAGTAAGAAGAACACGAAGACTGAGTTCTTGATACATTGGAAAGGCAAGAGTGTGACTGATGTAGTTTGGGAGAAGGCTAAGGACTTATGGCAGTTTGATGACTGAATCGATGTCTATCTCAAAACAGTCTCGATGAGGGCATCAAGTTCAAGAGGTGGGGGGTGGTTTGTTAGACCCCCTAGTCTAACTAAGGAAGCATCGGGCAGGCATAGCAAGGATTTGGGCATTGGTCTTGGCATGTACGTGGGTAAAACAGTATAGTTGTGCGGCTACGTATTAGTGTGCAACAAAGTGTTCAAGATGCTTGAGTGTTGGCAAGACAGCTTGGACGTGCAAGGCAAAGACAGGCATATGGCACCTTTGGGGTATACGTGTGGGCAATGTCGTCGGCAAGGCAAGGTAGTGTGTTGGCTTGACAAGGCAAGGCTGTGGGACTTGACGATAGGGAGACAAAGACAATTAGAAGTGTTGACACGAGTTGACAGATTTGGCGAAATAAAACTAAATGTCAAAAATAGGCTGAAATATTCCAAGTGTTGGGCATGATGGAATTCGGCTAAGGCATTGAAGAAACATGTGCTAGGCACTTGGTTTGAATGTATTTGAATTCGAATTGTATTATGACTGTTAGAATATCGTTGTTAGACTTAGTTTAAATCTGGTCATGACATGTGTCAGACACATGGCAGATGTAACCAACTTTGTAACTGCTTGTGCAGAAATTTTTAAAGGAGCTGAAATTCGTTCTAAGGCTAAGAGGAATTTTTTTGCCTTAAATAATTCGTGAAGTCTTTCCTTTGTTGATTATACATTAATAAAAGGTTGAAAAATGTTCCCGTATGTTGCTTGGTGTTTGTTAATCCCAAAAGTGAGATAATTCTTTCAGACTTGGTCAAATTCATGTGAGTTTAGAGGCTGAAGTTTACAAGCGTTGTAGATTGCCTAACAGTGGTGTTAGACGGAAAAAATCACCCCTGTTTCAGCAAGGGACAAGGGAACGCCTAAATACATGAAACAAAAAAACTTGAAAATAAAATAAAATAATGCATTACTATGTCATTCTACAAAATAATAAATCTTGTATTAATTAAAAAGTCGTGTGAAATGGTATTTTACTATTTGCCACTTCTCTAACTCGGCTAAACAAAAAAGAGGAGATAATTACTCTATTAAATTGACTGATTTCCTACCGTTTTATTGACCTGTAAACTTTGAAAGGAAATTTACTAAAATCCTAATATCATTATATAAGAAAATAATAAAGAATATTCAGAAAGATTAAATATTGATGACAAGGAAACACTGACAATTTAAAAAAATTACTGTAACATTTAAACAAAGATGGGTAGTGTAATTTTTCAAAGTAATACGAGATTTGTGTCGGAGAACTAAAATTTGATTGCAACTAGAGAAATTGAATTTAAAACTTCGAAATGAGAATTACAATGCAAGATTTTTTAATTAAATAAAAAATCCAGATAAGGAGAACAAGGAATATATAGTTATTCCTCCCGTCTAATATTAGTTGATTATTATACTATTAATAGTTGTTCCATATTAATTATCCACCTTACTAAATCAAGAAAATATTAATTAAAATTTCCCTATATTACCGTTGTAATTAATTCTTTTTTAAAGTGTGAATTAGTTAAATTATCTTCGTATTTTTGCTCCGTATAAAATAGAAAGTGATTAACTAATATGAAATGGAGAAAGTATATATACTAGTGACGTTGTAAATATTGTTACTTAATTGTGGATATTCATGACTCAAAGGTGTAATTTGTACTAATATATTGCCTCCAGATCTCCTTCACCATTATGGTTATTCTGACCTTAATGTCATGTTTAAAGTAATCTTATAGTTACCCTCTATGTAAGAATATAAATTGGGATATGATATCTTGTATAGATATTATGTTTAAGCTTACTTTTTCATTTATATGATAGATATTGGGGGAGGGGGGATTTAGTAGCATACTTAAAGTTGAAAGTTCGAGAAAATGATCAAAATGGTCCTTAATGTACATGTGTTGCTTTATTTTGGTCCTTAATATATCACACATGATGGAAATGATCCTTGATGTATTATAAAAAATGTTCACTTTAGTCTTTAACTCTAAATCTAATAAAAATGTCAAAAAAAAGGTGTTATATTAAACTGTGGTTCCCACGTTGTGGCTAACAAACTATACCATTGTTAGCTTCTTTGTTAGCTCTAGAGAAACAACTCCATAACTACCACAATTTTCTCTACTTTCTCTAATAAAATTCATTATTTTTTCTTTTCTTAAATATTATTTTAACTCCAAAGCATTACATTATACTCCTTCAAATGTTATCATCGATAATTTATTCAAGCTTAAATTAAAATCTAAATGAGCCCAAAACAACAACTTGACCGAATGTAATACGAAAGCTTCCTTAATTGTTAATGGTAATGTGAAGATTGCTTACTTCAGTAAATCAAAATGACGGAACAACTGTTTATCACAAAAAATATATAGAAAAAATCAAAGTCTTATAGCTGAATCATCCATAATTCCCAGATTATTATGCTGGGAATAACTTTAAAATAGGCTTGCAACCCTTGTCTCACTTCAGCTCCCCACCATTGCATTATGCTTTTCCTGAGATTTAGATGCTGAATATTCAGACCTGCAAAGGATGAAAAATAGGACCAAGTCCTGTTAGCAAAATTCGAGTGTCGAAACACATGGGACAAGGTCTCTTGTGACAGATTGGTGCAACATCAGCATCGAGATAGTCCCTCCACTCCCCACCTTCTAACTCTATCATCCACGGGAATTTTAAAATTTCATAATCTCCACATTAAGAAGGACATCTTGAAAGACATTCCTTTCACCCATAGATCCTCAATTATTTGACTGGGTTGTTCTTTGTGTCTAATATAGAACCAAGCTGATTTAACTGAGAATTTTCCACTTGTTTCCAGCATCCAAATAGGTTTATCATTTTCTTCCATATCCCTTGAAGGTCTGATATTATCCTTGATGAAGTTAGCCACTTCAACTGGAAAAATTTCCTGCACAAGTTGCTCATCCCGCTCTCCCTCCCTTTTGATATCTTTGACTGTTTGATAACTATCATCCCATTCATAACTTTTCTCGCTTATTGAGTAAAAATCTCCCAAACCAGTCCAATTATCATGCCATAAATGAGCAGACCCATTTTTGGTTTGCCACCAAATTTGGTGCTCTATATGATCTCTAGCCTGTAACATTTTCTTCCATACCTGTGATCCACAATATCCTACTTTCCATATAACTGCATTTTGATTTTCTTTCTTGCAGTATTTGTTGAGCATGAATTGACTCCATATAGTCGATTGTGTCCTAAAATTTCACCATAACTTACAAAATAGAGCCATTGACACATCATGCAACATTCTAAATCCCAACCCTCCTTCCGCCTCTGGTAAACACAACTTACTCCAGCTTGTCCAATGTCGACCTTTACCTCATATGCAACTACTCCAAAAAAATTGTGCCATCGTCTTTTGTATAGTACTTATTACATTGGATGATGGATTCATCACTGACAAGCAATGGATATAAATGCTTTGCAGTACATGTTTAATTAAAACAACTCTTTCTCCATATGACAACAATTTTCCTTTCCATGCTTGTAATTTGGTGCTGATCCTGTTGATCATCAACTGCTAATATGTTTTTTTCTTCCTCATGTAAAAAATAGGGCAACCTAGATATGTAAATGGAAACTCTTTTCTCAGGATGCCTGTTGACACTTCAGCTACCACTACATCCCCTTGTGACACCTTATGATGCAGATACATTGCACTCTTCTCTTTATTTATTTTTTGGCCTGGCATCTTCTCATATCTCTCCAAAATTCCATTCATCATCTGCATTGTACCTATTTCGGCCTTACACAAGATTATCATGTCATCCGCAAAGGCCAAGTGGTTTATTTTAGGACTTCCTCCTGGCATTCCGAATAACTTAAATCCTTTCTTCAATACTAATACATTCAGAGCTCTTGACATAACTTCAGCAGCTAGTATAAACAGGGTTGGAGATAAAGGATCTCCTTGTTTCAAACCTCTAGACGATTGGAAAAAACCTTTAGGTTGGGCATTCATCAGAATGGAGTACCAATTATTTCTCACCAATCTATAAACCATATCAATTAATCTCTCTCCAAACCCCATTTTTCTTAGTACTTTTGTAAGGTACAACCGTTCCACCCTATCATATGCCTTCATCATGTCCAACTTGATTACCAAGTTTGGAGGTTTTCCCCCTTTTCTAATTTCGGTGATTATCTCTTGCACCAACAAGACATTCTCTGCTATGCTTCTCCCTTTAACGAACCCAGCCTACTCCGGAGAGATAATCATTGGCAGTACCCCTTTGATTCTTTCATGAACAATTCTTGAAAAGATTTTATTCACGAAATTACTCAAAGATATGGGTCTCATATCGGAAAAAGAATTAATCACCAGCTTTTTTGGTAATAGGACTAAATTTGTGTGAGTTATGAATCTAGGTAATTCAGCTCCACAAAGAAAAGCCTTTACCATATTGCATAATTCCCCGTCTACTACTTCCCAGGTATCTTGTAACAATGCCCCTGTCATGCCATCTGGGCCTCCAACACTATGCCTATTAAGACCCATTACTGTTGCCTTTACTTCCTACTCGAAGTTTTTTGGATCTCCTCATTCTGATCATCCGTGACCATACTTGGTATGTCAGTCAACATATCAAAATCTTCACTTTCTTCACCTTTAGTGAATTGTCCTTTATAGAATTCCACTGCCATTTCAGCTATCTTGTCTTGTTGCTCAACCCATTCCCCATCTTCATTCTGAATTCTCTTTATTCTGAGTCTACTCCTCCTTGCTTTGACTATAGTATGAAAGAATATTGTATTTCTCTCACCATCTTTGAACCATTCAAAACCCGTCTTCTGTTTCCAAAATTCTTCCTCCCTTTGTAGTTGTGTATATAAATCCGCTTGAGCTTTCTGCAGTCTGCTCTTGTTTTCTCCACATGGAACCTCCTCAAATTGATTTTCAAGAACTCTGATAGTGTCTTCAATGGTGGCTATTTCTTGAAAAATATTGCCAAAGGTGTCTTTACTCCATTGCGAAAGTGCCCTATTAACTCTCTTCAGCTTATGATGAAATATGCTAAAAGGATTGCCTTCAAAATCTGCATTCCAAATCTTGTTTTACTACCTCTTTAAAGGTCTCCTCTTTTATCCAAAAGTTTAAGAACCTGAATGGTTTAACCAAACCTTCATTGCTAATACTGCATTTTAGTAACAAATGAGAGTGGTCAGACCCACTTCTGGTTAAATGCTCCACTTCAATCACTGGAAAAATTATTACTCATCTCATCATTGCACAAAACCCTATCCAACCTCTTGAATATGCAATCTTCATCCGTTCGACCATTCCACCAAGTATATTTACTCCCCTTAAAACCCCTGATCTTCAAGATTACACACATTTATACAGTGATTAAAATCTTGAGTCTCTTCAGCTAATACTGGTAGTCCTCCCAATTTCTCCTCCTCGTTCATGATGGTATTAAAGTCTCCCCCCACCACCCACGACAATGGAACTGTCTCTGCGATATGGTCCAATGATTCCCATAATTGTAATCTTTCTGCAATGGTACATTTAACATATACCAATGTTACCAGCACTTCCAACCCCTGAGCTTGGTTTATTATCTTTAGAGTAAGTTGTTGTTCCACTACTTCATATTCCACATATGCATCCATGAATGCCCATATTTTCCCATTTGTATTTGACACTGTATGATGCATTCCCAATTTTTTTCGATACTGCTCCAAACTTGTGAATATCTTGAAATGGTTCCATGGTTCCAATCAGACAAAATTGATACCTCTTGTGCAATGTGATCAGCCTAGTGAATGCCTTTTAAGTGTCCACTGATCTAATGTTCCAAATTAATTTATTCATTGAGAGTTGGTTGATTTGGATGCCGTGCTCCTTGTTTGTCTTGTGGTCGCCTGTAGTTGTCTTTCTCCACCTCCTTTCTACTTATGTTTACCATGCATTTCTTTCGGGTTCTCAATTTGTTTAGGAGATAAGTTTCCTTCAATGGATACTCTGTTAACTGCCTCCTTTAAATCTTCTGTATCCATATTATCTTTTTCCTCATTACTAATTGCCATCTGATTATCCACTTGAAGCGGATTTGCCTCATCCACCACTACCAGTGCGCCTTTATAGTTTTCTTGACTGCCCTCTGTCTTCTCTACCTCATTCAGTTTTATTTCTTCTTCTTCTTGTACTGATTGGTGTTCACTGTCACCCTTTTCCTGGTTCACTTCATTACTCGAGCTAATACTCATACATGTCTTCTCCGCACCTCCTTTGTTTCTTTGTGCAACCTTAGCAGGAGTTGTTGAAAATGCCTGTTGCACCCATTCTTTAGTATTCAATAATTCATTATTCTGTCCTTCTTGTTGATTCGAATCATTGCACCTATCTTCCTCTCCCTCCTTCAGTACTTCAAAAGAGTTATTTCTCTGGACTTCCTCCAATTCTTGATCATTGATTACTCCTACTACATGTACAAACCTATCCCTTTTATATTTACTCTTCATTGTCAGCCATTGATAATTTTGATTGTTCCCCACAACCTTTTCACTGGCTAAAACCTTTCTTTGTGTCTCATCTGACCCTTCCTCTGTATCAATTCTATGTTGTTTCTCCTCTCTTCATGAATCTCTGGATGGATGTTCCAGCAATTACTTTCGTCGTGTCCTTGCAGGCAGCATTCACTACAGTACTTAGGCATATAATCATACTGAATTTTGACCCATTTAGATTTGATTTCACCTGTATTATCATCCTCTTCATTAATTTTTACCCTTTGCGGTAACTTATCAATCAGGTCTACCTCCACTTTCACCTTTGCACAACTTGGTCTTATTTGATTTCTAGTCGCAATATCTACCATAAGTGGTTTTCCTACTGCTGAAGCAATTGACAAAATTGCTTCCATCGCAAAAATATTTGGTGGTAGATCCGACATTGAGATCCAAGCCACTCCTATTGTTGTTTCCACATCTGATTGAAACCATGGATCCCACTTCAAAGTGCGCATCTGCAAGTACTTTTCCTTTGCTTTGATATAATATACAGAAGTTGATAATAATTGTACATAGTCTTCCAATATTGATAATCTAATCAGAATATGTCTAGAATCTAGTACTTCAATTGTGCATTCTCCTTTGATTCCACAATGCTTTGGGATTTCCTTCCTCAATTCTCCTATTTCTGGCTTTCTGTAGGAAATTTTTCCTATAATCGCATATTGTAGGTTTTCCTGGATGATTAGATTCTTTACTTGGGATGATTACCACGTAACATTTGGTTCCCCTTGCACCATTGCCACTGGCTTTGGAGGGACTTTAACACCTATGTAGTTCTGAGTCTTAGGTTTTAGCGTGTTGGCATAGTTTGTACCCATTGGCGTTGGAATAGGGTTACTGGTTATTCCTTTTGGTATTAAGGGGGGGGGGGAGTTCTCCGGCATCAACTACCCATCGGAGGTGGTGTCCATTGTGGCCTGAGACGGCCAAGATTTGGGTATTAGGGTTTAGGTTTAATTATAATGTGAGGAATAAGTGCATATAGTCAAATATCTCCTACGATGCAACTTTTAGGTGGTCGGATACTAAATTTGCGATTTGGGCTATACCCTAGTTCTTTAATGTAGTCTTTAATCTCAAATTATGATATTGTATCCACATCATCATTAACGTATTCACTCACTAACCCACCCACATATCTTGCTTCCTTACCTCATACAATAAGGTTCTACCATAATACAACTTTAAAGTATATAAAGAATGTAAATCCACTCATATCTACAACTTTAAAGTAATGCATGTAATTATTAACAATAATTAAGTACAAGTCAATAATAGAATACAAATAATTGACTAAAGAAACACACACATACACACCCAAGCAAATATCAAAGCAATTCAACTTAAAGTTTATACTGAGTTGTAGTTAAATTCAGTAATATTGAGTTGTTTTAATGTAACTATAACCCCACACATACACACTTATAACCCCACACATACAGACCACACATAGGCACAACACCCAACATATATTTGTCTTCTTAGGATTAGGTTATTTTACTGTAACCCCACACAACGCAACAACCAACTCATCTTTGTATTCATGTCTTTTATTTTAAAAGGAGAAGATAACTCGCACAAACATAACACCATCCAATCCACACATGCAGGACTGGAAAAAAGAAGAAGACTTAGAATATAGCAATATTTAACACCATAACATATGTGACAATATGAATATCGAGTTACACTACGAAGATTGATATTTGAAAGATTTTCTTTTAAACACATTTTTATTAAATCAATATGTATCATTAGAAGGCCCTTGGCCCAAGTCTTCAAAACATAACAAAAACAAGTATACTCTCACCTACCAATCCCTAACAACACTTTCCCCTTTAGTCAACATTTGCCATCCATTTTGAAAAGTGACCCAACATCTTTCCTTTTCCGCCGCTGCCATAGGGATCTCTTTGTAGTCACTGTCATGTATTCCTTCTTGGGTGGTTCCTCCATGATCAACGGAAAGTATCTATGCCTTTAATGTATTCTGCCGAGGTATGAATTTCTTCTTCTTATTTTCCTTTTTCTGTGCTTTCCGTTCTTGAGCTTTTCTCCTTTCCTCAGGGTATCTGTGTGATAATTCCTCCAAGAACTGATGATAGATGATGTGGATCGGGTGTAATCGAAGCTTTCAGAGTCTATTAGCTGAGTACTTGTCCTCTTCATCTATAAAAGCATCATGTCCCCTTTGTATTTTGTGGATAATGTGCTTGTTAGGGTATGAACTTGTCACGATCCAGGAGTACCCCCTAGATGTAACATGGTACATAGAACCCCGAAGGACCCCATGTAAGCCACTTAGCATAGCACAACTTAAGATAATAGAAAAGTACAGAAATTTAACACTTTGTCTCAAACCATCTAAAACATCTTGAATAAAACTTTGGGACGCAGCCCATACAATAGTTTCAAACATAAAAGAAAAGACATAAAGGAAATGATGGCTATCCTCGATGCTATGAGGACTCACCAATCTTCAACCCCTTTGCACTACTAGCAACCTAGCCACGAGAATGGAACTCAATGTAACCGGACCCTACATTTGATAAGAATGTAGGCAAGAGTATGTGTTAGTACAAAATGTACTAAATATGATAGCTAACATAACATCATAAGAGCATAACATAAGCGTTAGCCAACATAAGACATAAGTCATAAGCATAAGAGATAATAACATAGTCATAGGCATAATATACAACATAGACATAATGTAAGCATAAGTCATCATAAAATATAGTCCATATACATAGTCAATACTTAGACCCTTATATCATAAGAGAACCACTTCATAAGTAACCTCCAAGTATACTTGTGCAATGCATGGATAAGGCCCCATAATCCCATCCATACTAAGTACCACTTTTAGGTCATCATAATCATACTTACCATCCTTTGATCTCATCCTTAGCTTAATTCTCATAGACAAGGGAATCTTCACCTTTAGTCAAACATATCAAGGAAGGCAACTATAGCAACAATCCAAGCTAAGCATACATCATATAAGAGAACACTTCATAAGTAGCTTCAAGTCATACTTGTGTAATGCATGGATAAGATCCCATAATCCTACCCATACTAAGTATCACTTTAGGCCATCATACAAACTCATTAGTTGGGGACTAGTCCCTCTCTTGAAACCTTGGAACACTATGAGACACTTCATTAAGCATATCTTAATTCCTCATTAATTTGAATCCTATGAGATACTTCTTTAAGCATGTCTTAATTCATTATTATCTTGAACACTAAGAGATACCTCTTCAAGCATGTCTTAGTTCATTTTACTCTTGAACACTATGAGATGCCTCTCTAAGTATGTCTTAGTTCGTCTTTCTTGTGAACACTATGAGATACTTCTTTAAGCACGTCTTAGTTCCTTGGATACGAAGATTGCTACTAGAAACCCAAACTATACTAGGTGAAGGCTTCCATCTCATGAGACCTACTTTGGGAAAACCCGAACTCTACTATGTGAGAGTTCCCCCTTTTACTTTGGAAGCCCGGACTCAACTAGGTGTGGTTCTCCTTTATCTTGGAGCCCGGACCCGACTATGTGTGAACTTCCATCTCATTGTCAATATCCACTTGGGGCCAAGCATACACCCCTTAGATTAGTTATTAAGCCTTACTTAACATTCATATCTCAAGGAATGATTTACTTGAAAATCAATCCATGTTCAAGTGATTCTATCACTTTATGCATTCAAACATTCATAAGATAGATTAGGTAGGTAAATGCCTTCTACCACCATTTTATCCATTAATCTTCTATTCTCATATAGACTTTACTCTCAAGTCTTAACATACATAAATCATCATATTAGCTTTACTATCAAAGCCCTAGTGATCAACATTCATGACTACAAACCTTACTCTCAAAGTTTTACCTCTTACAATCATCATACGTATCTAGATCACAAGGTATTCTAGTCACAAGATTCATTATTAAGCAATTCTAGTCATATCTCATCATGAAGGCTCAATCTCAATCATTACTAGTCATGATCCATCATATATACTTTAAACTAATCAATTCATATTCACATGCTTCTATTCTTGAACAATTACTATATCTATCATCAATTCTAGAAGATCATTTATAAATCCTCAATTTTCCCTCTTTAAGGCATAAACCCACATTACTTCAATTTCATCAATTAGACTAGGGTTAAGCATAGAAAGCATGTATTTTCATCATAATAACTTGATTCACTACTAATTCTATCATAACCAATCAATACCCACTCAATTGGGTCAACATACAACATAACCCACAACATTAAAGAAACCCTAACTTGAATTGAGAATTTCATCTTCACAATTGGGGGAATTCTAGGGGGCTCCATGGATGAATAAACTAAAATACCTTGGATACAAAGCCCTCACAAAGCTTGGAAGATTGGAAGAATTTGACCTAGCTTGATTCTCTTCTTCTTCTTCTTCTTCTTCTTCTTTATTCTTGAGTTTTCTAGAGAGAGAATTTTTTAGAGGAAGAACTTTGGGATCTTTTGGGGTTTTGGAATTAATGACTTAATTGGGGTGGTTAAAGGGTTAAAATAGTTTATATAGGTGTACTAAGTCTATACAAAACGACCTCACTTAATAACCACCTAAATAGGATTTACCTAAAATAACCTTCACTAGGCAGCAATGTGCCAGGCACACGGCAGGCTCCAAGAGCCGTGGTCCTTGGGCAGTGGCTAAGCCATGTGTCTTGGCCTCTAAAAATACTAAGGCCTCTTCACGAGCCGTCCCACGAGTCGTGGTCTTCACCACTGGCCGTGAAGTGGCTCGTGAAGGTGAGCCATTCTTGGGCAGCTTTGCCTTGGTTCATTCCCACTTGCACCGTCCCCATTTAAGGCAAAGACCACCCCTTTAATCTCTTATTCTGATGGTATTTTTCCCATCTTTTCATTTTGTTCATCTAAGATTAATTTAGAAATGTCATTCAGCATTGAGTAATCAGTGGGATTACTGTTCTCCTTAAATTTATCTCTAAAACCATTCATTGCCTCTTCTCCTATATTTTGAGTTGAATTAATTATATCTCCCTGCCTGGACTTTATTGCTGAAATATGTAACTTTCTCCGTCTACCCTTTACATATTCATGGAAGAACTTTGTGTTCCTATCCCCATCCTGAAACCATCTCATCCCTGCCTTTTGCTTCCAGTAATCTTCCCCAATGTGCAACCATCTTTTCAGTTTTGCTTAAGCTTTTTTTAATAAACTCATGTTCTCTTCTGTTGGATTTATTTCTAGCTGAATCTCCTTTGCCCTCACTATGTCTTCTAAAGTTGCTCCCTGTTGGGAAATATTTCCAAATGTTGTTCTGCTCCACTGCACCAATGCTGCCTTTACCCTTTTCAGTTTGATGTGGACAATAGTAAAGGGTGATCATGTAGCCTCCTTCTCCCACTCTTCTTCCACTACTTTCTGAAAATATCGTGCGTAGTCCAGAAATTTAAGAATTTGAAAGGCTTAACTATATGTTCTTGAGTTGTGTTACAAGTAACATGTAATGGAGCATGGTCTGACCCTTCTTTGATCAAATGGTGTACTTCACTATCTTGTAACACATTCATAAAGTCATTGTTTCCAAAGACCCTATCAAGTCTTTTGAATATACAATCCTGTTAAATTCTCCCATTCCACCATGTATAGCAGCTTCCTGTGAATTTATTTCATTTAATGCACATACATTTATACATTGAACAAAATCTTCTACCTCAGTCTGAGTAACTAACAATCCTCCTAGCTTCTCTGAATCATCAACTATGGTATTGAAGTCTCCTCCTACCAACCAAGGGTAATTAGTATAGTGTGCCATAGCCTCCAAATCTTTCCACAACTCTAATCTTTCCAAGACACTACATCTAGCATAAACTGTAGTAATCTTGAAGAGATTATTGTTATGTTGATGCTTGAAAGTAACAGTAATTTGTTGATTGTATCAGTATAGTCCTGTTCCTCCTATTTCTCATCCCAAAACACCCAAATCTTGGATGAGCAATTGACTTTGGCATGCTGTTTGCCAAGCATTCTCCTATATCTGTCAAGATCTTCTGGACTTTGAAAAGGCTCTAAAAGAGCAATATATGAGTAGTGATGTTTTCTATTTAGGTCTAATAATCTCTCAAAGGAATTCTGAGGTTTTACTGACCTGATATTCCAAAATATAACTTTGCTTATCATTGACATAAGACAAGTCTTTCTACTCTTTGTATTGACATAAGACAAGTCTGGATTGTTGTATCTATTCACCCCAAGTCTTCATTTTATCTGCTCAATTTGTCTAGGTGACAAATATTCATCCTTGCTGATCTGTTTTATGCTAGAATCTAGTGTGTCTTCCTCTTCTGTGTCTTGTTTTTCTTGCAACTCCTGTTGGTGTAGTTTATTCCTCTTGAGAGTCTCAAAAGATGAATGTGATGTTGCAATGACTCCCTTTATTGTACCCTGTATTTCCTTTGTTGATGCTGATGAATTAACCTCATCCCCTGAAGTTACCTTTCTGATGTTCCTATATTTATGGCCCTTTCGTCTTGTGTAGCAGTAATCATTTTCCCCCTTCTGTTTTTGTGTGTCCATACCGCCAGTGAGGTTTGTAGTTGGGATCCCCGAATTATCCTCTGACCATCCTGTGCAAGTTCACCCTCTGTGCTTAGAGGTTCTTGTCACATTACCCTGCCCTTCTGCTTCATTTCTTTCTACTGATCTTTGAAATACTGCTTCTAAGTCCTTGCCTTCTGCTATCCTTGGTTCTGTAGGTCCTTGCTCATTGATATTCTCTTGTGAGGGCTGCATTTCTTCTACTAAAGCCCCAAACTGTTTTTTTGTAATCACTTTTGTGTTCATCTCTTGTTGTTGTGCTTTTTGATTCCAAATTTGTTCTAGTTTTCTCCTGTGACTATGATATTCTCTTCTGTAGCCATATCTTTTTGTCTATTCCTTAAAATCCAGCTCCTCTTTCCTCTTCCCCTTCTCATTTCTTTCTCTATAATTTTCTTCTTTATTGTTGGATTTTTCTTCTCTCCATTCCCCTTTATGGCTTGATTCTCCCTTCTCTACATTTTTTTCCTGCTCCTTTCCTTTACTCAACTCATTTCCTTCTTGTGTATACAGCTCTGGATGAATGATATAACACTCCTTCTCATTATGTCCTTGCAATATGCAGGTTTTGCAATACTTTGGAACATAGTCATAGTTAACACAATAATATAAACCCTAAAAATAACATAAAGTTACATTTCACACAAAGAATGAAACTATATTTAACACCATATCATAAATCCTACAAAATCTAAGTATAACACTAACTAAAAACAAAATAAATTTAAGAATAAAATAATCTTTCGCCTTTAAACTTGACTATGTTTTCTTGATGATTGTAATCAAAATAAATTCTGAATGAAATCTACCAACACATGCACGACTGAAATCGATTCACTTAGTACAAAATTTGACACAGAAAATCGATTAGGAGTTTGAATTTCTAAAAATCGAATTGAAGAGCAACATTATTGTTCTTTTGGTAAAGTTAAAAGTGGGATGAAGACTTTTGGAAAGTGTAAAAGTTATTCTTTAAACTGATAAAGCTACTCTTTTGGTAAAGTTAAAAGGTTAAAAAGATTTTTAGAAAGTTAAAAAGTGGGGCTCGACGCGTGTTTAACAAATCTTCCAAGTTAGCTGGTTCAGTGTGCCACGTAAATCGAAAAAAGGTATAAAATTATTTTAAAACGAGTTCGGAGGGGTAAAAGAATGTTAGTTTAGTTAAGATGCGTCTCTGGGTTTCGGTCATAGTCTAGGGGGTACTTGTGCCTTATCTCTATTATTAATTGTCTTTATACTTCAGTTTACTATTACTTTTGTCCCCTTCTCATTTATTATTTGGTTCCTTATATTTTCTGCATTTCTTTTCTTTTTATGTTATTTTGTCTTTCTTTTATTTGAATATAAAAATAATTATAATGGTTGATCGTCTTTTGACAAAAATAATATATAAAATAAATAATTATCTTACAAGAAAAATAATTAAAAGGAATATTAAATTTACTAATTTATTTTAATAAAATCTGAACTAATAGAGATACAAGTTTTTATTTTTGATTAGATTATCTTCTTTTATTACTTTTTTTAAAGATAGAAAAATATAGAAAAACTACTATCTAATTATTTTTAGACTGAAAAAAATAAAAAAAAATAAAAAATAATTGTCACGCCCCAAACTCAAGGAGCGCAACTGGCTCCTAATGCCAAAACTCTGGCCCGAGCCGACCCTGCTGAACCATTTTTCTACTAGCCCATGGCAGCCACACGCAATCAAGAAAATAAATAAGTATATCTCGGCTTAAAATTAAGCCCTCGGCCGGCAAGGTCCCCGTCAACAGATCAATAAAAGAAACAACTACTCCCAAGAGTTCATATAAAGAAATAGCCAACTAGCACAGAAGTCCTGATTGGGCCGTCGAGGCCACCATGATCTCTATACCGAAACTGAAAGCAGGTATATATCAAGACAATACATCAAACATCTAACAAGCTTCAACAAACCAACAAACTAGGCCAGCATGGCCATAATGTAGCTATACACCCCACACACTAGTCTGGAAGCCTCTAAGAGTAGTAAAGATTGGCAAGACAGGGCCCCAGCCTACCCATAAAAATATATATACAACAAAAGAAACAAACCTCCCAACTCTGGCAGCTCCGGAGGAAAGGGACTAGCCACCCAGATAGAAGTTAATCCTGCTGCTGAGGAGGTCTACTAGGTCATCTGTCGGGACCTGCAGGCATGAATGCAGTACCCCCAGGCAATGGGGTATCTATACGAAATAATGTACCGAGTATGACAGGCAATAGACTATAAGAAGGTATCCTAATATACTGAGGGTAATCCGATAAATAAATCAAGGATAAGATAAGTGTACTGACCTACTCCTAAATCTAAACATATAAAAAATAATAAAACAACAACCTAACCAAGCCCCCATAAGCTCGGCAGGTACAAACAGCACACAAGACCACCTACCAAGGCCCCCATAAGCCCAGAAGGTGCCAATCAGTCTATATACCCCTATCGGTAGTCCCCTAGCCCCGTAGGCAGTCACATAACCCTCTTAGGCAATATTATAGCTCTCTATTCTGAAGTCGTATTAACAAACGGTTTGATGCGTTGGTGTTGACACCCAATTTTGACCTTCCCCGATGCGAATTAATTTTTTGAGCTTCTTTAATTGCCAACGATTTGAAACAATTGACTTTATAAAATTCAAAACAATTTTAAAAGTTTTTAAAATAACCTTGTCAATTTTACAATTTTTGAATAATAAATATGATTTATAAAATTATGCATATAATTAGTATGTTTTATAAATATTTCAAAATCATTTCAAAAGATTTTACATTTTTTAGTTAAATATTTTATTACTTTAGTTTGGTTTAAATTGAAATTATCGCGGAGCTAATTAAGCGCATAATTAGTTTAGCCATCGTTATAATCAATTAAATTATTTTATTTCGTTAAGATTAAGAAGCTCATTAATTAATTTCTTACTAATTCGTCTTATTTAATTTTAGCCGAATTAACCAATTAAATTCATT
>JAJONR010003175.1:0-59313 GCA_029582245.1 Solanum etuberosum | reverse complement strand
GGTCGAGAACGACCTTGGTAAGACGAGGATTTTCTTGAGGGTTTCTTTCCGTCAGATGCATAAGAAATAGAAGACACGTCTTCTCTCTTCTTCTTCAATAGCCCCGAGGATCCGGGTGAGGCAGCAACACGGGCGATCTTCCCGGTTCTTAATCCGTCTTCGATAGTCTCGCCTACCTTAACTATCTCGACAAACTTTGCCCCAACGAGCAACATGATCCTATCATAATATTCAGGCTCTTGAACCCGCACAAATACTTCAACAATTTCTTTCTCAGACATAGGAGGCCGAACTCTAGCTGCTTCTTTTCTCCATCTATACGCAAACTCTCTGTAGCTTTCAGTCGATTTCTGCTTCATCTTTTCTAAAGAATATCGATCAGGAACGATATCCACATTATAGGTGAAACTCTCGACGAAGTCCTTAGCTAGTGCATTCCAGCTAGACCACTGTTTCATCTCGTGAGAGGTAAACCATTCCAACGCTTCTTCCAGGTCGTTTGTGTGTTCCTAATTTTGATGACTTGAGAGAGAAGACCTTGTCAAAATCCCATAGTTCTCGATATTCCATTCAATTAGGAGCCACCAAGATTTACCGTGATTTACGGGAGATCTATTGGTGGAATGGGATGAAGAAGGATATTGTGAAATGTGGCTAAGTTTTCCAATTGTCAATAAGTGAAAGTTGAGCATCAGAAACTGAGAGTTTTATCCCAAGACATTAGCATTCCTACTTGGAAGTGGGAAGATTTTAATATGGACTTCATTGTTGGGTTGCCTCGCACCCGACGACATCATGACTCAATTTGGGTTGTAGTAGATCGGAAGAAGAAGTCGGCTCATTTCATTCCCGTCAAGATTTCTTATTCTGCGAAGGACTATGCTAAGTTGTACTTGAGGGAAATGGTAAAGTTGCATGGAGTGCCTTTATCCACTATCTCCGATCGTGGTACCCAATTAACTTCTCAGTTTTGGAAATCTTTCCAAAAGGGTCTTGGTACTCGTGTTAAGCTTAGTACGACCTTTCATCCGCAAACCGATAGGCAAGTGGAACGTACCATCCAAACTTTGGAAGATATGTTGAGAGCATGTTATTTGACTTCAAGGGTAATTGGGATGACCATTTTCCTTTGATTAAGTTTGCATATAACAATAGCTATCACTCAAGTATTAGTATGGCTCCATTTGAGGCATTATATGGTTGTAGGTGTAGATCTCCTATATGTTGGTTTGAAGTGGGTGAAGTCGCTTTGATAGGCCCCGAGATGGTACATGAGGCTATGGAAAAAGTTTTACTTATTAGAGAAAGGTTGAGAAAGGCTCAAAGTCGACAAAAGTCCTATGCCGATGTTAGAAGAAGAGATCTTGAGTTTTATGTGAATGATTGGGTTCACCTAAAAATTTCACCCATGAAGGGTGTAATGAGGTTTGGTCAGAAAGGGAAGCTCAGTCCCCTATATATAGGCCCATATTAGATTTTGAGGTGTATTGGTAAAGTTGCTTGTGAACTTGAATTGCCTTAGGAATTGGCATCATTGCATCCAATTTTCCATGTCTCCTTGTTGAAAAAAAATGTGTTGGTGATCCGACAACTATAGTCCCCTTAGAAGATTTGGGAGTTAAGGAGAACCTTTCTTATGAGGAAGTACCGGTTGAGATCTTAGACCGGAAATTCAAGAAGTTTAGAAATAAATAAGTTGCTTCCGTGAGTTTTGTGGAGGAATCAGTTAGTTGAGGGTGCTACTTGGGAGGCCGAGGCCGATATGATGTCCCATTATCCTCATATCTTTCCTTCTACCCCTACTCTATCTTGAGGTATTGAGTTCCTCCTGATTTACTATTTTGGTGTCATGTGTCTTAGATAATTCCATGATTTCCTCATTTATGCATGTTCATGAAAAAGCTTACGTTTTGAAAAAATGAGTCAACTTGATTGATTTCTACGTGTTTATGTGAATTTAGTATGAGTTGTATATAAACTTCATGATATGATGTTTTGAACACGCTTTAGCTTGGAGTTGATGTTTCCCCCTCAGATATGTGCATTATTTGATTGCATTCATGTTGGGCTGTTAAGATTAAGTTCTTACCCTTCGTATGATGTCTTGAATCTCATTCGAGGACGAATAATTCAAAGGGGGAGATAATGTAACACTTCAGATTCAAGAAGACAAAAAAATTTCAGTTTTCAGAAATCTGGTCCCATTACCTACAGTGCCATCCACGGCCTGTGGAATGACCCACGGACCGTAGGTCAGCTCCGTAGTTGGCCAGTCAAGTTTTCCCCAATATATCAAGTTCCAGTACTTTTCAAAAGTTCACTAGGACGGTCCATCGTCCAATGCACGAGACGTAAATAGGTTTCATAGGTGAGTCCCAGACTTAGGGAGATTTTTAGGTTGAAAGTTGAGGACCACGGTTGGGACCCATGACCCGTCGATTGGACCATGACCCGTGGGTGCGTCCCGTCATTGAGGGTCCTGATTTTGAGTCTCTTACCCCAAACGACGGATGACCAGGACAGTCCGTTGGTGCAACCACGGACCGTAGGTCGTCACCGTCGATGGTGTCGACAGTTATTTTCCTAGGGACTTTTGGGTGTTTTCTTAATTATTCTAGCCTAATACTATGTCATTTTACCCTTCACCAAAAACCCTATATAAGATTTTTAACCCTCAAATTTCCCCAATTGAAATCATTCTCTCAAATTTACAAAAGTAGAACAAGTCTTCCTCTCAAATATTTCCCTCTCTAGAAAGTTGAAGAAAGATAGGGTTTGCAAGCCAAGTCTCCAATTCCACCATTTAAGTCAAGCTTTTGGAATTTAGGTATGATAGTTTTCCTCCATGGAGCCCTTTCCTCCATGGAGTTCCCAAATTCTCCAATTTATAAAGACAAAATTTTCCAATTGAGTTAGGGTTTTCTTCCATGTCATGGGTTCCTTTAATTATGGATTTATTTGATTCTTTTATTATCTACAATCATGAATTGAAATATTTACATAATTTTATGATGAATTCCCATGAACCCATGTCTAACCCATATTTTCTAGATATTGATGATTGAAAGTGGGTTTTGAAACATGAAAGGTGAATTATGGAATTATACATGTTCTTATGAGATTGATATAAATGCTTTAAGGATGCTTTGAGAGTGAAGTATCAATGATGTTGTTATTGTTGTGTCGTTGATAGGATTTCTCATATACACGTGAAAGCATGATTTGTGAAAGGTTTTCTCACATAATAAAGGTTTTTACGGTTTAAAGGTCTTCTCACCTAAAATGAATCAATGATAAGGAGCTATTCTAATGATGAGGCAAGAGGCGATTACCCATGCTCGCTAATTGAAAGACAAGAGGCGATTACCCATGTCACGTGATGTAAGGACTAGAGACGATTACCCATGTTCCTTTAAGAGCTAAGATGAATATGATTAAGAACTATTCCATGAAAGTTAAGCTTAGAACCGAGTGGACAAGTGGCGATTACCCGTGTCCCATAAACTATGTGCCAACATAGGATTGTCTAGATAGACATTTACAAGTGGATCCACATAAGCTAGAAGTTCATGGTCCTTACTTTGGAAAGTAGGACAACCATTTATGGGGTGGGAGACACCGAATTCCATTTTACTAGCTCACATGGTCTTATATGTCGGTTAAGGCTACTCCCCAAAAGCAAGCTATTATGAACTAACGTTACTTCAAGGAAGTATTTCATACATGTTTAAGATGATGACTATGTGCATTGACCATGTTTTATGACTGATATTTTCTAACTTTTTATCTCATGTTTTAGCTTGGTCATTGCATCTCATGAAGGTATCTCTTTTTAGCATGACTTTATATGTTTTATGCATGGCTATCATACTTGGTAGATATTTTGTACTAACGCATACTCTTGCCTACATTTCCCACAATGTAGGTTCCGACAGTCAGGGTTCCTAGTTTTATGGCTAGAGTTTGTTGAGGAGATTTGAAGCTTTGGTGTGTCCTCATGCTTTGAGGACCAGAGATTTATTGTTTTCAGTCTTTCCTTACTTTCAGTTTTGAAACATGATGTACGGGCTTCGCCCAGATTCATTCTTATGTACTAGATGGCTTTGAGACGATGTTATAGATTTCCGCTATGCTCTATAAAACTTTGATATACTGAAACTGTCTTTTAAATCTCTTTATTCTATTTCTTGGATGATGAAAGCTAAGTGGCTTGTATGGGGCCTCTCGGGGTCTTATACGCCATGTTACTCCTAGGGGCTACCTTTGGTTGTGACAGTTATTAGGCCAACCATATAGTAGCTTCCCCTGTTAGGGATAATGTAAATAACCTCAGCCGCATATGTTCTTGTGAGATGTTCTTCAAGAAGAACTCCCCATAAATATCCACAATGTTTTGGAGCTGCTCATGGGGGTCTTCATTAGCAAGTCCACTAAACATTCCTCTTATTTGGAGCAGTTGTAACATCATTCACGTAGCTCTCCCAGTAGTAAGAGGTAACTCGATTGCTCCTATGCTTTCAATGACAGTCACATGCATGTCGTTCAAATCTCCCATGTTATCATTTAGCCCATAGTGACTGGCACCGTCACTTCCATTTTCGCTCATGTTTCTACCGGCAATGGGGCAAAAAAACAACACCAAACAATAGTGTTATACAACTAAATAAGTTCTCAAACTAACTTCATAAATCTAATTCTTAGCTACCACTCCCTGGTAGCAGCACCATTTTTTTATAGTAATGCTCAAATTGTCGTAAGAAGAATTAGACGAGTAAGCTGTTATTAGCAATAAAAATACCCAACAATGATTCGGAGTTTGAATCCCACAAGGAGTGATTTAGTTATAAGAATTCAACTCAAAAATTTAGAATGTAAACCGATTCATTGTAGTAGGGTAGATGATTCCACCAAATTTATAAAAAGGGTTTTGAGTAACAAATATCACAATAAATCCAGAAACATGAATTTCACAAGTAAGCATTATCTAGGGGTATGGGGATTGCTATTGGTGTCATAGAGATGTACAAGTGCTTCCTCAATGATGCTAGACAAACATGGATAATATGGGTAATCAACAAAGACTCAAATCTTATTTTGATCTCAAAGCATCATATTATAGAATTTCCTTGCAGACTCATCTATGTGAATCACAAATCAATCCAATACCTTACTAAAATGTCTCTTTCGATAAAATTTAGCAACTAGAGTTGAACCACAATTTCTCTTTCAAGGAAACTATAAAAATCAAACATAAATTTCATGCATCAAGTTATTTAATTTAACCACTTAGATTAATATCTTTTGAGCATTAGTCGAAGACCTAGGCAAGAATTAACTTTGCAACGTTAACCCATGAACTAACCCCATTCTAAATAACTCAAATCCATGGATGAAAAATAATAAACAGAGCAAGGCACAAGACCAACTAAATTAAATCAACACCCAGCCCCATAATCACACCCATAGATTTAGGGTTTTACCCAAGCATCAAAAAATGAAAAGAAATTATACCTATGATATTTTCAACCATTAATGTATTGATACTAAGCAATAATCTTCAACACCCACTCTAATTTCAACCCTCAATTGTCAATTACAAGAGTGTATGAAAACCTCAAAACTAAGTAAAACCTCTATTTCTCAATAAGTAAAAGGTGCAATAGACTAGCAATGAAATATGGAAAGATTTTCTCTTCTTATTTTTGATACATATTCTCTCTCCTTAAGGATATTTATAATTTTACCAAAAGTTAGTCCAACATTTCATATGAGACACACTTCCATTATTAGTGGGGCTCACTCTTTTGATTCAACTGATCGCCAGTTGCTCCTTAGCTCACCCTTTATTTGCTTTAAGCTTCAGGTGTTTGTCACCTTCAACAACGAACTTCTAGTTCATCCACTGCATTTGGTAAATCTTTGTTCCTATTATTGTTTACCAAATTGCCTTGAATATTTTCAAACTTGCATACTATCAAATTTTTTGAGGTCCGACCTATTGGGCAATCTGCCCTTTTGGTTAAGCGATTACCAGTAGGCAGTTTATACTCTTTTCAATGATTGTGGCCTCTTTTTCACGTACTCATCTTTGCTTTGTCCTTTAGCCTTCTAAGCTGAAAAACATCAAAATATGATCAGAATAGGACATAAATAGGCATTGAGGACATTAATTGTTGAACTAAAAATGCCTCAAATGAGTGGAAATCTTACATACATAGTGATGTGTTAAGTGACCACAAGACTCTACAATATGATATCATTTAGAAGGAGCTTAATTTTAAAAAAAAGAGGTGGTTAGAGTTACTCAAGGATTATGACATGACCATTTTCTATTACCTAGGTAAGGCTAATGTCATTGCTGATTCCCTGAATAGGTTGCCCATGGGGAGTACTTCTCATGTTGAGGAAGGAAAGAAAGAGTTTTCTAAAGAAATGCATAAACTTACACGTTTGAGAGTTCATTTGTTAGATTCCAGTGAAGGTAGAGTTCTTGTTATGAATGGGGCTGAATCGTGAGTAGTGGCAGAAGTGAAGGAGAAGCAAGACAAAGACCCCATCATACTTGAGCTAAAGTCAAATTTTCATAAGTAGAAGGTGATGGCTTTTAAACAAGGGTAAGATAGTGTGTTGGGGGTATCATGGTAGATTGTGTGTTCCAAGGGTGGATGAGCTCCAAGATAGAATCATAGCTTAATCTCATAGTTGTAGATATTCGATTCATCTAGGTTCCAAAAAGATGTACCATGACTTGAGAGAAGTGTATTGGTGGAGTGGTATGAAGAGATGAATTGCAGATATTGTTGCTAAGTGCTCAAATTTCCAACATGTAAAGGTCGAGCATCAAAGGCCATGTGTTGTGGCTTAGAATATAGACCTTCCGTAGTGGAAGTGGGAGATGATTAACATGGGTTTTATTATTGAATTACCACAATCTTGCAGGTAATATGATTTGATTTGGTTCACTATAGATTGAAGAACTAAAATAGCCAATTTCTTGCTAGTAAAGACTACAAATTCAGTAGAGAAGCATGCCAGTTTGTACATTCATGAGATAGTTTGACTTCATGGAGTGCCGTTGTCCATCATTGGTTTGGTTACTTAGGGAATCCCAAGCAAAGCAATCTACGCAATTTCCAGGTTCAGTAGTAGGAAAGAAAGGGACCTCTCACTCAATTCAATAACATTTTCTAGGGCATGTTTTTCTAATAATAATGTTCGCATTTGACCAGGCTTTTTGGACGTTCCATGATTAAACCGACTAGCGGCACTTTTGAGATGCCACCTATGAAAGTCGTTTTAGAAAGGTTTGGGTTTGAAGGTGACTCTTAGTACTGTCTTCCATCCATAGATAGATGGTTAAGCAGAGCACAAAATTTAGACCTTAGAGGATATGTTAAGAGCATTTTTCTTGGATTTCTAAGGTATTTGGGATGACCACTTTCCTGTCATAGAGTTTGCATACAATAATAGTTATCACTCCAGTATTCAAATGGCTCCTTTTGAGGCTCTTTATTATAGGCAAAGATGTAGATCTCTTATTGGCTCTTGTTTGAGGTTGGTAAAGCCTAGTTGATAGGGTGAATCTTAGTTCATCAACCCTGGAGAAGGTGATGATAATTCAAGAGAGGTTGAAAATAGCGCAGAGTCGTCATAAATCTTATATAGATGTAACAAGAAGAGATTTGGAGTTTGAAGTTTATGATTGGGGTATACCTGAAGGTTTCACCCATGAAGAGTGTTATGAGATTTAGTAAGAAAGGGAATCTCACTCCCTAATATATTGTCCTTACAGGATATCTATGAGAATTGGTAGAGTAACTTATGAATTGGAACTACCACCAGAGTTAGTAGCAGTCCGTCTGGTATTTCATATCTCAATGCTAGAAATGTGTTTGGTTGATCCTTCACTTATTATACCTATTGAGAATATTTTTGTGAATCAATAAAAGTTTTGTGGAGAAATTAGTTTGTTGAGGATGCTACATGTGAAGCTCAAGAGGAGCTAAAAATTAAATACCCTCATATGTTATCCTCAAATTCAGTATCATTCCAAGGTACCACTTTTCCTAAAGTACTTTTTCAATTCAATGTTTTGAGTTCATAAGCTCTTATGTGTATTTTTCATTATATTAGGCTATTAGACCTTTACCTACTCCTTTCTTACGTATTTTGATCTCATTCGAGGATGAATGTTACCATCGGGGATATATGATAACACCTCAAAACTTGGGATTTGGGTTGGAAAGGAAAAAGTTCTCAAAAATGATCTGCTGCCAGGTTCTATGAGTCAACCTACGGGCCATAGAAGGTTCCACGGGCGATAGGAAGGGTGTTATAGGAACTGGAAAGAATTTTTGAAAATTTCAAATCCTAGATGATGACCTACGGATTGAAAGAACATTTCATAGAATGGTCTACGAGTCGTAGAGAGGAACCATAAAAGTGTTCCAAACTTGGAAAAAAATGAGGAATTTTGGGTCTATGAGAGGGTCCTATGAGCTGTATTAAGTCCTACGATCCATAAAAAAAGGTTTCATGGAATGTGTTTCAGAAGTTGGTCTCCAGTAATGTGCTTTACAATTGGAAAGTACGGATCGTAGGAGTTCATACGATCTCTAGATCAAATCTGTAAAAGTTATCTGACAGTTTTAGTACAAGGTATTTCAATCCTTTCCAACCTCTTCTAACCTTTAATCTGGATGTTTTACCCCTAATTAAGGGTTTAGACAATAATAATCAACCCTCTGACGTTCATTAACATTCCCAATTTTAGATCAAGGATCCAAGAGAAGGAAGCTAGGGTTTTCAAGTGTTCTTCCAGTTTCGCCAAGAACTTTGTTCTTCCAGCTATATAAGGCTATTCATGGTGAAGGACTAGGTTCATCCTCGTTCCCTACATCTAAAATTATGTAACACTCCAAAAATTTCAAAGTTAAGACCATAAGTATTCTTCATTTACATGTAGGGTCCTATCGGATGATTCTTAAATTGCCTATATGTGTAAAGGTAAATTCTTTAGTGTGAGAATGATTTTGGATATCAATTAAGGTAACTAGAAACTCCTAGCACAAAGTTGAGTTGAAAGTTTCCTTACCGATTAAGTTTTGACATAAGATTTTACTTGGGTCAAATTCAAATGACCATATCTCTTCGAATAGAAAGAGTTATGTGACCTATAACCTATCAAATTAAAGGTATTTGAATCTTCTTCCCAACTCCACCAGTTTCGCATCAATCCGAGTTTTGAGTAAAAAGTTATGACCATTTTAGTAACCTGATACAGTGTATTGACGAATTAGCCAACGGAAAAACATTAAAAAGGGTCGTTTTTGTGTTTTTACCTCTAAGAAAATCCTAAAAGAATTTCTTGACTAATTAAAGACCCAAAACAATCAGATTTTCATCTCATAATCCATCATTTTCTTCTCTCTAAAATCCTAAGGCAAAACCTTAAGGAAAACTCAAAGTAGAAGACTCAGTTCAAGATTCTTTCAATTTTTTTCAAGATTCTTCTTCAAGGTAAGTCCTTCTCCAATAATTCAATTCTTTCCAACTCAAATTCCTCCATACAATTATGAATCACTAATGAAAATTATAATTCTTGGCCATAGAGATTTCAAGAAACAAATTCAAGAATCTCAAGAAAGTTTTTCTTGATTATTCTCCTTCAAGCTAGGGTTTCAAGGCTTCTAATGAAGTTCTTCTTCAAGATTCTTCAAGAACCTTGTTCTTTCTGGTATGTAAGGCTATCATAGTGTTGGACTAGTTCGTCCTCATGCCCTACATCTACATCCAAATGAGTAAAAGAGTAATTTAGGATTCTATCACTAGCTTTGAGTATTATTGAGATAAGTTGATTTTGAGTTTGGGATTTATTTTGAAATTCTATTCCTAATTATTGAATTGTTATTTAACACCCCGTATTCTACGTGTACTAGTTCTATTTATATGATGCTTATAAATTTCTTTGTGGTATATTTATGGACTCGGTTTCCTATGCAACTAGTGACAATAGAATAGGTTTAAAGTGAACTGTCCGTAGACTTTAATGCAATCCGATTAAGTTGAAATTGATGGAAGTATTTAAACTTGAGATCATAAGGTGTTATTTGAGTCTAAAGTTTAAAGTGACATAGTGTATATACGTTTTAAGTTAAGTTAAAGGTATTAAGGTCTAGAAATAGAATAATATTTTGAGGTGCTTGCTTGACTTAACTAAGCTAGTAGGTGACAAGTAGGTGGATCACCTACTTTGACTTATTGACCAGCCCAAAGGACCAAGTAGGTGCATCACTTACTTTAACTTATTGACCAGCCCAAAGGACCAAGTAGGTGCATCACCTGCTTTGACTTATTGACCAGTCCAAAGGACCAAGTAGGTGCATCACCTACTAAGACTCTTTTGACCATGTTATTAGGCCAAGTACACTACCACCTACTTGCATTAATCTGGTCCAAGTTGAGTAGAAGAATAAGGGGAAAATGGACAGCCAATGCCCAATATTCTTAAGTCCAAAAAGGACCAAGTGAAAAGTCCAAGTAGGTGGATCACCTACTTGACAATTTATGGCCCAAAATGAGTGAGAAAGTCGGCCAAAGCAAGTCCCTTTAAAAGGGATTGATATCAACTTTTTCCAACCATTTTTACTTTGACAAAAATCTGATTTCTAGAGCTTTCTCTCTTCTCTCTCTTAGATTCATACAATAGCCATTAAATACCATTAGGGTTCTTGAAGATGAGGGAGTTCAAGCTATTGGAAGGTATAAGTTAAGACAAGTTGAGGAGTACAACCTTCACCTTGAAGAATCCAAGTCTTAGCAAGTGGTAGTTCTGTCCAGCAAGGTAAGCTACTGTAATTTTCTCCCTCTTGTGCTTGAGTTAATTAGGACATTTGGTATGTGATAGTGAGTTGAAAATTATTCCTTTTACATGGTGTAATAGTAGGGAGGATGTTCTGGTGATTAGTGCATGTTGGGACAACCATGGAGGGGAGTCCTTTTTAAATTGAGTTATGAGCTTGTTTGAGCACTTTAAAAGTAATGTTAGCTCTTCAAGTGCTGGTGATCAGAAACCATGATTCATATTGCTTATGTTACATTATTATGTTTAAGGACTATTTTATGTATGTTATGATAAAGGATGTGACTGGATGTGCAGGGAAGTTATGGAGACGTTAAAGGACTTAAATATTGTAGGGGGTTTTGGGGAGGACCTGATACGAAGGTTGTACAGTATATAGATGCGATTAAAGGGAAAGGGAAGGAAATAAAACATTGGCTAGATAAATTGCATGCTTATTGCTTGGTTACTATTTTGGTGAGATCAAGTAGCTCAAATTTATTGATTAGCTACTAATACTAGTCTTACAACTTATTTTATTGTAGATTAGTAATCTGAAGAGAAGGAGCTTAAGTCATACTTTTTGAATTATATAGCAAAGTATGTAAAGTTATTCGATTTCCTATTTCTTTGGCATGAATCCAACACTTGTATTACAAAGTAAGCTTTCTAAGTGCCCTTGGTAGTGACTGATCCAGAATGCATCATAAGATCTCCAATGTAGCTAATTATCTCAATCCTACTCCCTAGAGCGTTAAAGTGAGTACTCTAATATGAGTTTATTACTAGATGTATGTGCTTACTCTACTAAGTATTAGCATGCAAGGTTTAAACTTGTTTCATCATCAAAGTGCTAACCCTTGGCACATATTCCTCTTATATAAATCAAAATGATCCTAGATTACACATGGTACATATGTTTATATGTTGGATATACAATCTGTCCATATCTTGCCAACTTGCTTTAATTGTCTCCTCCATCATATAAGTCATCTTTTCACATGTTCATATGTTCCCTTTATTGGTTATCACTCCCTTTGTGTTAGACTATAATGTTACCTCACAAGATCCCTACTTTCTCTATTGTACATTTTATATGTACTTACTTGGAATATGTATCCGTCCCTAAGTTGAATCTGCCCATGTGCTCCCTTGGTTCCACGTCCATGTATACCTTGCATTTGATATTAGTTAGTAAGTATTTGGCTATCATATAGAGTTCAAATCTCTTGGCTGAATGTTAAATGTCTTCAATTGATATGTGCTTCAATTTGAGATGTCAAATGCTTGCTGAGTCAAAGCAGCTCCTAAGTATTACGTTGGTGTCACAATTGCTTCCCATGTCATTGTTATTATCTTAAGTCCATATTCTATCTCCTACTATGTTTTACTGTCACCAAGCTGAATAACGTTATGACCACCAAAACAACAATCTCAAAGATTAAAGAATCTAAGTGAAGCAATCTGTATAATTATGGGTGGCAGCCCAGGGGCAAAATCCTAGCATGGGCCGATCCCAATAGGTATAAAAGTGTGGCAGCTAAGGGGTGAAATCCTAGCATGAGCCGATCCCAATTTGTGTAATTACGAGGACAGCATCCCAGGGGTTAAAATGCCTAGCATGGGCCATCCTCTTCTACCACTGATCAGCTGGTCATTTGTATCACATGCCTTAGAAAGATTATGAAGTACATAAAAGAAAAGAAAAGAATGTAACATACACAATTCCACAAGTATAAGCAACGGTGGTCTCTAATCCTTATCTATTTGTATTTGGTTTCACTTGAGCTCTCATTTTACATAGACTTGTATTATGCCTTACATATTCTGTACATTCTCTCGTACTGACGTCCCTTATTGGGGACGTTGCAGTTCATGTTGCAGGTACATGTACTCAACTAGTAGATCTCCCTAATAGAAGCACATGATACTCAGCGGTTGTTGGTGAGCTCCAGGTTGATTCGGGACTTTGCCAAGTGTTTACTATGCGTATTTTGATAGTTGTATAGTCATGGATTCCAGTAGAGGCTTTGTAGACATTGTAAAGCTATCATCGGTATTCATAGTTTTACCTGTCACATGTATTGGTTCAGCTAGTCGATATGTGTTGTATATGTAGCTTCTCATTAGTAAATCTATCAGCATAGTAGTTCACTTTCTCATCATAGGTCACTTGTAAAGCATGTTCATATGGTACTTGTCCGCCTCACCTTGGATTGGGGTGTGACATGTTATATGTTATGCATTAAAATTCTTGAGTTGATTCGTTCATGTCTATATTTCAGCATGAACCCTATGAATTGAGTATTTTTTAGATGAGTAGTATTGTTGAGTTCTGAGTTCTTGAGTTCTGAGTACTAAGTTTTCATATTGCTATTAAGATCTCTGAGTTGAGTCGTTCATGTCCATAATTCTGCATGAACCCTATGAATTGAGTTATAAGTCTTGAGAAGCATTTTAAAGCCAACACTTGAGTTTTAAACTGAGTTTTTGAGGAAGTAAAAATGAGTTTTGAGAAAGAGTTTCTAAAACATGATTAGTATGACAATCGAGTTTGCCATCAATGTTTAAGCAGTATGGTATCTAGTTATGCCATCAATGTTTATGTATTATGACTACCCGATTCATCAATGATCATATCACAATATGATTTTGATATAATTTTTAGAAAGAGTTTTCAAATATGAATTGAGTAAGATTATAAGAGAACTAAGTATTCCCAAAGGTATCAGTTTTTAGATTGATAAAAGAGAAACTCTGATTTCTAAATGAGTTATGAGTTCAAAGATATTTCAAGAGAAGTTACCTATTTTAAGAGAATAGTTTGAGCAATTATCGCAAACCAAAGGAAAAGTAAGTTTTCTTTAAAATATGAGTATATATTATTGGAAGTAGTATTGAGCACCGATATGGGGATGAGTTCAGACAACTCACATTCCTCAGAAACCATGTATGCCAACATGAGTACATGATCATACTTTTTAGATGAATCCTAAGTGCCTTCGCATAGAGCTTACTGGATCCACTTATTTGAGGTTTTCTATACCCCGGTAAGGTATAGGACAGTTCTGGCAGCGTGGGCGAGACGTTGTATCATCACGTAGCTCATAGTGATGGTTGTCGGTTAGAGAATCTCCCAAATAGAGTTAAAAGTGTATTTTTATTATATCACTTAATATGTTGAGTTCAGAGATGAGTAAGTATTTTTGTAAAGTTTTAATGATTTCACTCCTTTATTTCTTTACATTCATTTGAGTATATATCTATATCTATTGCAGTATATCTATATCTATTGCAGTCCTTTCATTTAGTTATTTGTTATTCAGCTATATTACATACATTTACATTCAATGTATTGTGGTCATTCGACCTGCATCTTTTAATGATGCAAATCGAGGTTCTTAGAATCCTTAACAAGAGTCCGTTGAGATCACTTCGTCTGCTCGCCAGCTTTTGAGTAAGACTTCCTTGCTTTCAGAGGACTCTAGTTTTATGAGTTGTTAGTATTAGTAACATTTTGAGTAGTCGTGGGTCTTATCCCGACACTTGTTCATATATAGTAGAGGCTTCATAGACAGACAGTTTTGGAGAGTCTTTCAGTTATCAGATGTTTTATTTAAACTTATAATTTATACTCAGTCTATTCAGCGACGTTTAGAGATTCAGTAAACTTTTTTAAACGTTTCTTTTAATTTAATGCTTATGTATGCTTGAGTTAGACTTTCGCGTGTAATTATCCAGGATGAAAGTTCGCTTGGGGACCAACTAAGGTTCTCGAGTACTTGCAACATCCAGGGTGTAGGCTCGAGTCATGATAATTTAGTCAATAAGAGTCTTATCTAGTGTTATATCCGTAGTTTTGAGACTTCCTGATATGAGTTATGTTATCAATTCCGAGTTCTATATTTTTTGTTTTGGAGTTGCTATATATTATGCATTCAGATCTTTGAGTTTATTTTCATGTTTATATTCCCACATGAACCCTATTTACTGAGGTTTCATTGAGAGTCTTTCGATCAAACATATTTCCTCATGTTTATTTCAAAAAGTTAAAAGATGAGTCCAAGAGTAAAGTTTAAGTATAATTTTGACTAGAGTTTAAAGGAACAAAATGATTCCCAAAATGTATCATTTTTACATTGAAAAGAGAGCACTGTTTTCAAAAAGTATAAGAATATTTTAGAGTATTTCAGAATGAGTTATTTCAGAGTAGTTACCTCTTAAAGAGACCCTTTTGAGAGTCTATCTCAACCTAGAGAGATTATTTTTACTTGAACATTGAGTTATATATTTTGATCAAATATTTACACCCAAGAGGGAGATGTAAAACCTCATAAATTGGAATATCAAGTTAGAAGGAAATTTTGAGGAAAACATATTGAGGCAGTGGTCTATGTGTAACACCTCGGAAATCGAGTAGTCTAAACTAGGGCTAAGTGGGAGGGCAAGAGCAAAGGAAGAAGTCTTGGGCAGCCTAACCTTCATCGAGCACTGCCCACCTTCCTACGACCACCTTGACGGCTCGTGGTGGGGACCATGGTTCGTGGTGAGGCTCGTGGAAGGCTAGGCAGTGGCTAGTGAAACTGCCCCAAAATAGCCTCCTCCCCACGAGCCAGTTGACGGCTCGTGCAGGCCTTGACGGGTTGTGGGAGGCGGCGTGAAGGTGACTTAGACTTTTAGGGGTTGAGGGGTGGTTGACAAGCCACTGGTTCATGACCACTAGAGGCACCACGGCTCGTTGTAGGCACCATGGCTCGTTGGGCCTCACGTGAAGAGGATGCAAATCACTTTAAGTTAAGGGCTTAAGGGTCTTTTTCGATTTTAATTAGACTAATACTATGTAATTTTTCCTAAGCCTAGGACCCCTATGTAAGTCATTTTAACCCCAAAACTCACCCATTTAAGTTATTATTTCGAAAACCCAAAAGCAAATCAAAGTTCTTCCTCCCCAAAATACTTCTCTCTCAAGAAACTTGAAGAAGAAGAAGAAAGGATTCAAGCTAGGATCAAGGTCAAGCCTCAATTCCTCCATTGAAGTTAAGATTTGGGCTTTGAGGTATGCTAGTTCTAATCCATGGATTCCTTTCATCCATGGAGTTCCCAAATTCCTCAATTTTAAAGATTAGAATTCCCCAATTGAGTTAGGGTTTTCTTCAACTATCATGGGTTCTCTTTAATGTTGATTCAAATGATTGAATTATGATATCTTATTCATGAATTGATGAATTTCAATGATTTTATGATGATTTTCCCCATGAACCCATGTAATCCCCATGTTTTCAAGTTATGAATCATATGATGTGAGATTTTGAACTTCAAGGAAGAGTTTTATGAAATTAAGCATGTATTTCAATCTTTACAGGTATTTATAATGAAATACATATCTAACCCATGTTTTCTAAGTCTTGATGATTGAAAGTGGTTTTGAACCTCAAGAGGTAAATTATGGACTTCTGTATTTTCTTATGAAATCTATGCAAATGTTTTGAGGGTTCTTGAAGAGTAAAGTACCAATGATGATGTTGTGGTGTGAAAGGATATTCTCATAAACACATAATAGCATGATGTGAAAGGTTTTTTTACATAGAAAGGATTCTTAGGTTGAAAGGCTTTCTCACCTAATTGAATCAAAGATAAGGAGCTATCCTAATGAACTAGCTTGGATTGGTTGTCCAAGGGCACCTTTCCATGAATAATGAAGTCAAGTAAGAAATGAATATTCCATTAGATTTATGCTTAGCACCGAGAGGATATTGATGATTAGATGGAAGCTCTCTCGAGTAGAGGTTGGGTTTCTAGAAGCAATCTCATGAGATTGAAGCTCTCCCGAGTAGAGGCCGGGTTTCTAGTAGCAATCTCCTTATCCCTTAACTTTGTGCCCCCATAGGTTGATTAGCTAGTGGATCCACTTAAGCTAGAAATTCATGGTTCTACCTTGGCAAGTAGGACAATCATTTTCGGTGTGGGAGACACCAGGGGATCATGTTATAGCTCACACGGTCTCTATGTTGGTTAAGGCTAATTCACCACAAGTAATAATGAACTAAGGTTACTTCAAGAAGTATCGTATATGAGTTCAAAGGTTTAAAAGATGATGTTTGCTTGAATTGACCATGATGTTATGACTTATATTTTCTAACTCTTTTATATCATATTTTAGCTTGGTCAATTGCATGTCATGAAATGAAATGTCCCTTTTACCATGTTTTAAATGTTTTATGCATGGCTTTCATTCTTGGTACATTGTTTTGTACTAACACATACTCTTGCCTACATTTTCCCTAAATGTAGGTTCCGACAGTCAGGGTCATCAGTTTCGTGGCTAGAGGTAGACTTGAGATATTTTCTGAGCTTTGGTGAGTCCTCATGCTTCGAGGAGGGACTTTCATTGTTTTAGTTTCTTTCATGTATCTGTCTTTTGGACATGATGTATGGGATAGACCCAAATTCATTCTATTGTATTAGATGGCTATGATGAGATAAGTGTATTACACTACCGCTTTGCTTTTATAAAATGTTTTGGACTTGGAATATTGTTTTACTCTTATTGTTCTATTTCTTATGTTATGAGAGCTAAGTGGATTTTATAGAGTCCTTCAAGGTTCTATACGCCATGTTACATCTAAGGGGTACCCCAGGATCGTGAAAAACTTGGTAATCAGAGCACAAGGTTTAGAATGGTCCTAGGATGTCTCTTAAGCCACGTCTAGTAGAGTATTGTTCACAAGTGTGAAGCGCACCACATTTATGAATGAGAGGCTACAAGATGATTAGGAAACTCCACTTCTTTCATTACTGTTAAGTCGTGCGATAGAGTTCAACTCTATAAGTTCTCTCTCCTAATCCTTATCCTATGTTCTTTAGGATATGGCTACCCGAAGAGCTTACACTACAAGGAATGCAAGGGAGAATGTGGAACAAGAAGCTCATCCCCAAGTTCCTCAATTTCCGGTCGATCCTTTGGCCGAGCAAGTGTCAAATGCGGAGTTTAGGGCTGGTTTTCAAGTATTAGCTCAAGTCATGATGTTCCAAGCAAATAGGGAGGTAGTGGTTCCCGTGAACCCAAATGTGGGTATGGCGGTTTCAAGAGTGAGGGACTCCACAAGGATGAATCCTTTGGATTTTCATGGTTCCAAGGTTTAGGAAGATCCTCAAGAGTTTTTTGAGTAGGTCTATAAGGTTTTGATGATCATGGGAGTTACGCTGGTGGAAAAGGTGGAGTTGGCCTCTTATCAACCAAAGGGTGTGGCTTAAATATGGTATAACCAATGGAAGGAAGGGAGACCGGAAGATGCGGGTCCTCTTGATTGGGAGAAGTTTAAGGCCGCTCTTCTTGATAGGTTCTTTCCCCTTGAGATGAGGGAAGCCAAGGTGCTTGAGTTCATTAACCTTCGACAAGAAAGTATGAGTGTGAGGGAATATTCTCTAAAGTTCACTCAATTTTCTAAGTATGCTCCAACAATGGTTGTAGATTCGAGGGCTAAGATGAGTAAGTTTGTTTCTGGTGTGTCTGAAATGGTGGTTAAAGAGTGCCGAACCGCCATGCTCATTAATGACATGGAAATCTCTCGTCTCATGGTGTATGCACAACAAATTGAGGAGGAAAAACTTAAGGAAAAGTCTAGGGAAACAAAAAGGGCTAAGACCGGTGATGGAAATTTCTCACATGCAAGGTCCGATGGACAATGTCGTCCTAGATTTCGACAAAGGTTTTCTGGTCAAGGTTCCTCCAACGCTCCTCCTAAGCTCAACAAAGATAGGCTGTCTAACCCTAAGCCTCAAGGAGGTAATGGTAGTGGATCTTTGTTGCCCATGACTACTTGTACTAAGTGTTGAAGGAAGCACAAGGGTAAGTGCCTAGCCGGCACAGATGGTTGTTATTGTTGTGGTAAAAGTGGTCACAAGATAAGGAATTGTCTGATGCTTACGGCTAAAGGAAGAGAGGGCAAACAAGCTCCTCCTAGTGGTTCGGGTTCCAATGCTCCTAAGCAAAACCGATTCTATGTACTTCAGATTCGAGGTGAACAAGAGAGTTCTCCCGATGTGGTTACAGGTATGTTGAATATTTTCCAACTTGATGTCTATGCTTTACTTGATCCCGGTGCTACCTTGTCTTTTATGACGCCATATGTGGGTATGAGGTTTGATGTGCTCCCTGATGAGTTGTTAGAACCTTTTTGTGTCTCTACTCCTATTGGTGATTCTATTGTGGCTAAGAGGGTCTATAGAAAGTGTCCCGTTTCCTTGTACCATAGAGTTACTCTTGTTGACTTGGTAGAGCTTGATATGTTAGATTTTGATGTTATTCTTGGTATGGATTGGCTGCACTCTTGTTATGCTTCTATTAATTATAGAACTCGTGTAGTGAAGTTTCAGTTCCCGAATGAGCCTATCCTAGAGTGGAAGGGGAGAAATTCTATGCCTAAAGGGTCAATTTGTCTCTTATCTTAAAGTTAGAAAGATGATTTCTAAGGTTTGTATTTACTATCTAGTTAGGGTGGGGGGTGTATATTCCAAAACCCTATTTCTAGAGTCGGTCCCCATTTTAAATGAGTTTCCAGAAGTGTTCCCAGATGACTTACCCGGTATTCCTCCCGAGTGGGAAACAAACTTCGGTATTGACCTTCTCCCAGATACGCAACCTATTTCTATCCCTCCTTACCGTATGGCTCCGATAAAACATAAGGAGTTGAAAGAATAACTGAAAGATTTATTGGATAAGAGTTTATCCCACCGAGTATCTCTCCATGGGGTGCTCTAATTTTGTTCATTAGAAAGAAGGATGGTTCTGTTCGTATGTGTATAGATTATAGAAAGTTGAACAAGGTGACCATTAAGAATAAGTATCCTCTCCCAAGGATAGATGATTTGTTTGACAAACTTTAAGGAGCAAGTTATTTCTCTAAGATTGATCTCTGATCGGGTTATCACCAATTGAGGGTGAAGGATGATGACATTCCGAAGAAGACTTTTCAAACTCGGTATGGTCATTATGAGTTTTTGGTAATGTCGTTTGGGTTGACTAATGCTCTGGCGGTGTTTATTGATTTGATGAATAGGGTGTTTAGACAATACCTTGACATGTTTGTGATTGTGTTCATTGATGATATTTTGATCTACTCAAGGACTAAGAATGAGCATGTTGACCATTTTTGGATTGTATTGCAAGTTCTTAAGGACCAACAACTTTTTGCAAAGTTTAGCAAATGTGAATTTTGGTTAAGGTCCGTAGCTTTCCTTGGTCATATTGTTTCAAGTAAGGGTATTGAGGTAGATCCTAAGAAGGCGGATGCGGTCAAGAGTTGGCCTAGACCTCTAAGTCCTTCGGACATTAGAAGTTTCTTGGGTTTAGCCGGTTACTATAGAAGGTTTGTTGAGGGTTTCTCTTCAATTGTCTCTCCTTTGACGGGTTTGACACAAAAGATGGCAAATTTTTTGTGGTCCAAAGCGTGTGAAAAGAGTTTCCAAGAGTAGAAAGATAGACTTACTTCCGCTCTGGTGTTGACCTTACCAGAAGGGACGGATGGTTTTTTGGCTTATTGTGATGCCTCGAGAATTGGGCTAGGGTGTGTGCTTATTCAAAATGGTAAAGTTATTTCCTATGCCTCAAGGCAACTTAAAATCCATGAGAAGAATAATCCTACTCACGACCTTGAGTTAGCGGCGGTGGTATTTGCCTTAAAGATTTGGAGACACTATTTGTATGGAGTTCATGTAGATAAGTTTACCGACCACAAGAGTTTGCAATATGTGTTTAATCAAAAATATTTGAATCTTCGCCAAAGAAGGTGGCTCGAGTTGTTGAAGGATTATGACATGAGTATTCTTTATCACCCCAGCAAAGCTAATGTGGTAGTGGATACTCTTAGTCGGTTATTTATGGATAGTGTTGCTCATATTGAAGAAGAAAAGAAAGAGTTGGTTTGAGATGTTCATAGATTGGATCGGTTAGGTGTTCAACTAGTGGACTCCACCATCGGCGTTGTTATGGTTCACAATGGTTCCGAATCATCCTTTGTGGCGGATGTGATAGCCAATCAAGGTGTTGATCCAATTTTGGTAGAATTGAAAGAAGATGTGCTCAAGAAATCCGTTGAGGCTTTCTCCCATGGGGGATATGGTGTGCTTAGATACCAAGGCCGGTTATGTGTTCCAAATGTGGATGACTTGAGGGAACAGATTCTGACAAAAGCACATAGTTTGTGGTATTCTATTCACCTGGGAGTCACCAAGATGTACCGTGATTTACAGGAGGTCTATTGGTGGAATGGGATGAAGAAAGATATTGCGGGATTCGTTGCTAAGTGTCCAAATTGCCAACAAGTAAAGGTTGAGCATCAGAAACTAGGAGGTTTAAGATGCTAGCATTCCTACTTGGAAGTGGGAAGATTTGAATATGGATTTATTGTTGGGTTGCCTCAAACCCGGTGACAACATGACTTGATTTGGGTGATAGTAGATCGGATGATGAAATCGGCTCATTTCCTTCCCGTCAAAATTTCTTATTCGGTGGAGGACTATGCCAAGATGAACTTGAGAGAAATGGTAAAGTTGCAGTGAGTGCCTTTGACCATTATTTCCGATCATGGTACCCAATTCACTTCACAGTTTTGGAAGTCATTCCAAAGGGGTCTTGGCACTAAGGTTAAGCTTAGCACGACTTTTCATCCCCAAACCGATGGGCAAGCGGAGCGCACCATCCAAACTTTTGAAGATATGTTAAGAGCTTGTGTGATTGATTTTAAGGGTAATTGGGGTGACCATTTTCCATTGATTGAGTTTGCTTACTATATAAGTTATCACTCGAATATTGATATGCCTCCATTTGAGGCCCTATATGGTAGGAGGTGTAAATTCCTATAGGATGGTTTGAGGTAGGTGAAGTTGTCCTAATAGGTCCCGAATTGGTACAAGAGGCCATGGAGAAAGTTCGGCTTATAAGGGAAAAATTGAAAATGGCTCAATGTCGACAAAAGTCGTATGCCGATGTGAGAAGAAGTGATCTAGAGTTTGATGTTAACGATAGGGTTTACTTGAAAATCTCACCCATGAAGGGTGTAATGAGGTTTGGTAAGAAGGGGAAGCTTAGTCCCCGGTATGTAGGCCCCTATCAAATTTTGAGACTTTTTGGTAAGGTTGCCTATGAGCTAGATTTTCCAAATGAGTTGTCATTGGTGCATCTGGTTTTCCATGTCTCTATGCTTAAGAAGTGTGTTGGAGATCCGACATCCATAGTTCCTTTAAAAGGGTTGGGAGTTGATGAAAGTCTTTCTTATGAGGAAGTTCCGATCAAGATTTTGGATGGGCAAGTTAAGAAGTTGAGAAACAAGGAAATAGCTTCCTTGAATGTATTGTGGAGGAATCATTTAGTTGAGGGTGGTACTTTGGAGGCCGAGGCCGATATGATGTCCCGATATCCTCATCTTTTTCCTTCTACTCCTATTCTAGCTTGAGGTAATGAGATTCCTCTTGGTTGTCTTATGTTTTAGAGTCATGTGTCTTATGTGTTTCCATGATTTCATTATGAATATGCATGTTCATGAAAAAATTGTGGTTTGAAAGAAAATGAGTTTACATGATTGATTTTCCTCATTTTGTTGTGCATTGAGTATAAGTTGCCTATAGACTTCATGAGATGAATTGATGAACATGCTTTAGCTATGCCTTTTGAGAGTGAATTGTATATAGGCTCCATGAGATTGTGTTGAGAATGATTTTAGCTTGGAGAAGGTAGTTCCTCCTTGAATATGAGTAATTTTGAAATTTCATACATATTGGGTTGCTAGATGTAGTTCCTACCTTCCCTTGAGATGCAATGAATTTGTTTAGCTTGGAGATGAAGTTCCTCCTTTGTTGTGTGCATTTAGATGAGTTGCATGCATGATGGGCGGCTAGTATTTAGTTGTTTCATCCGAAAGGTGTCTAGAAATATCATTCGAGGATGAATGTTCCCAAAAGAAAAATAATGTAACACCTCGGAAATCTAGTAGTCTAAAATAGGGTTAAGTGGGAGGGCAAGAGCCAAGGAAGAAGGCTTGGGGAGCCTAACCTTCATCAAGAACTGCCCACCTTTCCATGACCACCTTGATGGCTCGTGGTGAGGCTCGTGGTGAGGCTCGTGGAAGGCTAGGCAGTGGCGAGGTGAAAATGCCCCAAAACAACCTCCTCCCCACGAGCCACTTGACGGCTCGTGGCCTTGGCGGGCCGTGGGAGGGGTTGTGAAGGTGACTTAGACTTTTAGGGGTTGAGGGGTGGTTGATAAGACACTGTTTCATGACAACAAGAGGCACCACGACTCGTTGTATGCACCACGGGTCGTGGGGCCTCACGTGAAGAGGAGGCAGATCACTGTAAATTAGGGGCTTAAGGGTCTTTTCCGGTTTTAATTAAATTAATACTATGTCGTTTTGCCTAAGCCTAGGACCCCTATATAAGTCATTTTAACCCCTAAACTCACCCATTCAAGTCATTATTTCCAAAACCCAAAAGAAAATCAAAGTTCTTCCTCCCCAAAATAGTTTTCTCTCTAGAAACATGAAGATGAAGAAAGGATTCAAGCTAGGATCAAGGTCAAGCCTCAATTCCTCCATTGAAGTTAAGCTTTAGGATTTGAGGTATGATAGTTTTCATCCATGGTGTTCCCAAATTCCTCAATTTCAAAGATTAGAATTCCCCAATTGAGTTAGGGTTGTCTTCAACTATCATGGCTTCTCTTTAATGTTGATTTAAATTATTGAATTATGATATCTTATGCATGAATTGATGAATTACAATGATTTTATGATGATTTTCCCCCTGAACCCATGTAATCCCCATGTTTTCAAGTTATCAGTCATATGATGTGGGATTTGGATCTTCAAGGAAGAGTTTTATGAAATTGAGCATGTATTGCAAGCTTTGCATGTATTTATGATGAAATCCATAACTAACCCATATTTTCTAAGTGTTGATGATTGAAAGTGGGTTTTGAACCTCAAGAGGTAAATTACGGACTTATGCATTTTCTTATGAAATCTATGCAAGTGTTTTAAGGGTGCTTGGAGAGTAAAGTACCAATGATGACATTTTGTTGTGAAAGGATATTACCATAAACACATAATAGCATGATGTGAAAGATTTTCTCACATAGAAAGGATTCTTAGGTTGAAAGGCTTTCTCACCTAATTGAATCAAAGATAAGGAGCTATCCTAATGAACTAGCTTGGATTGGTTGTCCAAGGGCACCTTTCCATTAATAATAAAGTCAAGTAAGAAATGACTATTCCGTGGGATTTATGCTTAGCATCGAGAGGATATTGATGATGAGATGGAAGCTCTCCCGAATAGAGGTTGGGTTTCTAGAAGCAATCTCATGAGATGGAAGCTCTCCCGAGTAGAGGCCAGGTTTATTGTAGAAATCTCCTTATCCCTTAACTATGTGCCTCCATAGGTTGATTCTCTAGTGGATCCACTTAAGCTAGAAATTCATGGTTCTACCTTGGCAAGTAGGACAACCCTTTTCGGTGTGAGAAAAACCGGAAGATCATGTTATAGCTCACATGGTCTCTATATCGGTTAAGGCTAATTCCCCATAAGTAATAATGTACTAAGGTTACTTCAAGAAGTATCGCATATGAGTTCAAAGGTTTTAAAGATGAAGTTAGCTTGCATTGACCATGATGTTATGACTTATGTTTTCCAACTCTTTTATATCATATTTTAGCTTTGTCAATTGCATGTCATGAACTAAAATGTCCCTTTTAGCATGTTTTAAATGTTTTATGCATGGCTATCATACTTGGTACATTGTTTTGTACTAACACATACTCTTTCATACATTTTCCCCAAATGTAGGGTCCGATAATCAGGGTTATCACGTTTGTGGCTAGAGGTGGACTTGAGATATTTTTCAACTTTTGGTGAGTCCTCATACTTCGAGGATGGACTTTCATTATTTTAGTTTCTTTCATTTATCTCTCTTTTGGACATGATGTATGAGACAACTGTATTAGACCTCTGTTTTGCTTTTGTAAAATGATTTGGACTTGGACTATTGTTTTATTCTTATTATTCTATTTCTTATGTTATGAGAGCTAAGTGGCTTGTATGGAGGCCTTTGGGGTTCTATATTCCATGTTAAATCTAGGGGGTACCCTTGGGTCATGACACTATGATTCACATCTACGGACTATAGAAGATTCTACAAGCTGTAGAAGGTGAGTCGTAGAAAATGAGTTAAGTTTGGAGATTTTTAGTTTATGAAGATTTGACCTACGAAATGACAGGATGAACCATAAGAGGTTAGAAGATCCATAGATGGTACTAGTAGGATGGATTCAGAGATGTGACTTTGGACCTCAGGCCTACAAAAGGAAATGATGAATTGTAGTTGGTTCTATGGGGTCTTAGAAAGGGTCTCGTGGAATTGATATTTACTTAGTAAAATTTTGGGAGTTGAACTTTTGTTCTATTGATAAGTTCAACAGGCCGTAGGAATGTCTCGTTGAGAGGATGGTGAAATTGGGTTTCTGAAGTTTGTTCTTCACTTGACCCATATGGGCCGTAGAAAGTTCTACGCTACGGAACGTAGGTCCAAACTGTAGGAACTATTCGGCAGTTATTTCTAAGGGTGTTTGGATCTTTTCCTATGCATCTAATACCTATACTATATCATTTTGACCCCAACTTTAAGTCAGATAGCTACCCTTCTACTCTTAAAATCCCCCCAACTCGCTCATTCACTGAAATCCCTAAATCCCATGTACATTAATCTTCTTTAATTCTCTCTCAAGTTCAAGGAAGAAGAAACTGGGGTTTCAAAATCAAGTCTCCTTTTCACAATTGCTTTTGGGCTTTGATCTTCAAGGTATATGGGGTTTCATCAATGGGTTCCCTTCACCTATTGTGTCCAACGATTTCTCAAATTTCCAAGTTCAATTTCATCAAATTAAATAGGTTTTCATTCAATTCTTCACGGGTTCAAATTTTGATTTTATCATGATTGTTTTAACTCAATTACATGCTTTTCATGAAATTTATACATGAATTGTGAAGATGAATGTTTTATGATCTAGGTTGCTTTAAGATAAACATTAACGAAATTGTGAAACGATTTGCTCATATATTAAGGAATCATTATTGGTGAAAAGTTTCCTCACACATACATGATTCATGATTTAATAAGCTACTCTATGATGATTTAAGCTTGGATTAGTAATGTAATTCTTCTTTTCCATGTATGATGTTATGCTTATGAAAATGACTATTCCATTGGGCTTTAACTTAGCACACAATTTTGCTCACATATTAAGGAATCATTATTGTTGAAAGGTTTTCTCACGCATGAATGAATCATGATTTAATTAGCTACTCTATGATGATTTAATCTTGGATCAGTAATGTAATTGTGCTTTTCCATGTATGATGTTATGTTTCTGAAAATGACTATTCCATTGGACTTTAACTTAGCATCGAGAGAACTTTGATGTGGAGGCTCAAATAGGGTAGTTTCTAGTATCACCTCTAGTTCCAAACAATGTGCCCCCGTAGGATTTTGTTAAATGACTTAGCTAGTGGATCCACATAGCCTTTCTGGTATGATACAAAGTTCTACCTTGGAAAGTAGACTCTCCCTTCTCAATGTGGGAGTTACGTCGAATTATATTGTAGGTTAAAGCTAATATCCCACAAAATGAACTAAGATACTTTAGAGGTTTTTATAAAGCTCTCCTTATGCTTTAAGATGCATTGACCATGTTCATGATTTATGATTCTTCTTTAAAGATTTTACTATGTTTAGCTTGGTCATGCACAATATGTTTTTCCTTTATGTCCCTTTATAATAATGTTTTACGTTCTTATGCCTGCCCCACATTCTTAGCACATTCCATGTTCTAATGCATACTTGTGCCTACAATTTTTAACTAACGTAGGTTCTGACAATCTTCCTCTTCAAGCTCATGGTTAGTCACTTGATTATCTAAAGTTCGAAGACTTGGTGAGTCCTCATGTTCCGAAGACCATGTCACTTTACTTTGCTTTGTTATGTTTTAGTTTTAATACATTGTACATGGTGTTCGGGTTACTTCCCGAGTACTCTTTTGATGTAATAAAATGGCTTGTCAAGACTATGTTTAGACTTCCACTTTTATGTCAAACTCTTCTATTTATATGTGATTTCCTACTTTGTCTATTATATTGTGTATATGCATGTCAAGTGTCTTGTGTAGATCCTCTCAAGGTCATATATGCCATCTCACGTCTAAGGTGTACTTTGGGTCATGAAAACTAGGAACCAACACTAGAGCTTGAGATAGAGGTTGAGAAGGTTCAACATCAGCCAGAGGGTCAGGTGAAAGCCTTGCCTCCACCAGGGTTCTTGGACACGCTAATATTACAGGACACTTTATTTGGCCAGGATCCTTAACTTCATAGAGGTTATGTCCCCGGCAAGTACTATGTGTAGCACTTTAGTGGGACTACAAATTAAAGGTAATGTTAAAATTTCAGCCTAGGTAGGGGCATAAGGTACTCCTGGCCCACAAGAACATCATCTTGTTGTGGTTCCTTGTATAGTGGTCCAGTAGGTTCCAACTATTACTCCGCCTATGGATCCTAGGCCATCTATGACCCCTACGGAGAAGAAGATGTAGGGGTGGTTTATCAGATTGGATAATCCTAGGTTCACCAGTGCTGCAGATAAGGATGCCTATGAGTTTCTACTCAGCTGGTAGAAGAGGTTGCATAACCTGGGGATAGTGAAGTCCCATGGGGTTGATTACTCTACTTAACAGTTGGAGGATCCAGTGAAGCAGTGGTAGAGATCCTGTTTAGATTGTAGACCAGCTGGGTCACTTTTGTCTACTTGGGCTTAGTTCTCCAAGGCTTTCTTCAAGAAGTATGTACCTCATAGAATCAGAGAGTAGTTGATGGATGAGTTCATTGACCTTACTCAGGGATTACTTTTAGTTGTAGAGTATGAGGTACGGTTCAATGATTTGGTAAGACATGCGGAAATGCCTACGCCGACAGAGTAGGAGAGAGTTTATAGGTTTGTTAAAGGTCTCACATTTCCACCTAGATTGACGATAAAGTAGATGGTGGCATCGGGTTGTTCTTTTCTTCAGATAGTTTGTCATGCACATACCATCGTGGGGATCCTTCGTGAGGCCTATAGAAGTAGTGACAAGAGACCTTGTCGTCAGGGTGGTTTTAGCGGGTCTCAATCCCATAATATAAGGTTCCAGGGCTGAGGTTATCCATAGAAGTTTTAGCCTAGTAAGCTAGTCCAGGCAGCTCTGCATATTATAGATGGTAGAACAAGAGGTGCTAATTTTCAAATGGTTCAGTCTTCTCGGGGTACACATTTAAGGTATTTAGGCCATGGGGGCTAGTTAGGTTCGGTCGAATCGTCTCAGTAGGGCAGTTCTGGTAGAAGTTCATATGAGTGTGGTAAAGTGGGTCACTTTTTCCAACAGTGTACCACTTTATTAATCATAAGAGACAAGGTCAACCAGCTCAGCTAGGTATGTAGGGTCAGCAAGGTTAGTAGGTTCAGGACCAAAAGGTTCTGGTTCAATCGACTAGGGGTGGTGCCTACGGTATAATAGGTAGTTCTAAGTCGGGAAGGACGGGTGGTCAAGATGGACGTGGCAATATGTATAAGTTTTGAGGGTTGCCCGAGGCAGAGTCATCAGTTGTTGTTATCACAGGATTGATCTATGTTTCCCATCAGCCCACTTATGCTTTATCTAATCTGGGGTCTACCTTTTCATCTGTGCCTGCTTATTATAGTACGCGATTGAATTTGTCTTTTGAGATGATCTCTGTGCCTATGCATATAGCTACCCCTATAGGTGATTGTTTGGTAGTAGAGTAGGTTTATAAAGCTTGCGTGGTTACCATCTTGGGTTATTATACTTGGGTAGACCTTCTGTGTTAGATATGGTAGATTTCATTGTTATTCTTTGCATGGATTGGTCTCCCTATCACACCATCCAGGATTATTTCTCCAAGACTGTTACTCTATGCATGCTTGGTATTCCTCCTCTTGTATGGACTTGTTCTTATTGTCATATTCCAAGGGGTACGATCTCATTTCTGACGAAGCGGTGGTTAGTTGAGAAAAGGTATCTATCATATCATGCTTATGTCCGTGATAGTAGTGCTGACACTTCTCATCTTTAGTTAGTTCTTATGATTAGAGAGTTTGTTAAAATGTTTCCTATCGATCTACCGGTCTTCCTCCTTACCATTATATTAATTTTCAGATTGATGTTTAGTCGAGTACGCAGCCATTTTTCATTTTTCCTTACCAAAGAGCTTCAGCTGACTTCAAGAAGCTTAAGGAGAAGCTTCAGGACCTCGTCGGCAAGGGGTTCATTAGACCAAGTGTATCTTCTTTGGGGTTCTCATGTCTTGTTCATGAAAAAAAAGAATGGTACCTTGCGATGTGCATTGACTACAGGCATCTCAATAAGGTGACCATCAAAAACAAGGGTCCTATGCCGCTGATTAATGAATTATTCATCCAGCTTCAGGGTGCACCAATGTTCTTTAAGATTAACTTGAGATCGGGATACCACCAGTTTTGGATAATGGTGGCCGACATCCGTAAGACTACCTTTAGGACTCGATACAACCACTACGAGTTCTTAGTCATGTTGTTTGGGTTGAATAATGCCAAAACAACATTTATGGAGTTGATGAACCATGTATTATTGCCATTTCTAGACTCATTTGTGAAAGTGTTCATCGATGACAACTTTTTATACTTTGTCAGTAGGGAGAAACATCGTAGGATTGTACTCTAGATCTTGAGAGAGCAACAGTTGTATGCCAAATTCACTAAATATGAGTTTTGACATGAGTCTGTAGCATTCTTGGGGAACATCCATTAATGGCATTATGGTGGACCCGGCTAAGATTGAGGAAGTTCGTAGTTGGGCCAGGCCTACTTCTCCTAGTGAGGTTCACAGTTTCGTCGTGTTAGCAGGCTACTACATACAGTTCGTGGAGAGGTTCTATTCTATTGCAACACTTTTGACTAAATTGACTCAGTAGAATGTTCCCTTCAAGTGGTCGGATGAGTGTGAGGTAAGCTTTCTGAAGCTTAAGGCCTTGTTGGCTTAAGCACCGATTCTGACTCTTCTTGTTGAGGGTCAGCGGTTTACGATCTACTATGATGCTTCTAGTGTGGGCTAGGTTGTGTTTTGATGCAACAGGGTAGAATTATTGCTTATGCTTCCAAGTAGTTGAAGCTCCACGAGAAGAACTACCCCACTTATGGCTTGGAGTTGGCGGCTCTACTATTTGCATTGAAGATTTGGTGGCATTATTTGTATGGAGTTCACTGTTAGGTATTCATTGACCATCGCAATCTTCTCTATATTTTCATCCTGAGGGCCTTTAATTGAGAGAGCACAGGTGGTTGGAGTTACTGAAGGACTATGGCATTTATATCCTTTATCACCCAGGCAAGGCTAATATGGTAGCAGACTCCTTGAGCCAGAAGGCAGTAAGTATGGGGATTGTGGTTTTCTTAAACATGTAGGAGTGACCTATGTTTTTGGACATTCAGTCCTTAGCGAACCAGATGGTTAGACTTATTAATTTGAAGTCGGGCAGATTACTTGCTTGTGTACAGGATAAGTCTTCCTTGATGGAGTAGATTAGGACACAATGCGAGAGAAGGTTCTTAGTGGCGAGGCTAGGAAGGAAACCATAGATTCGGACGGTATATTGAGGATTGAGGGGTCGTATTTATGTTCTTAGAGTTGGTGAGTCAGTTGGAGTCATTCTTCAGGTGTCCCATTGTTCTTGGTATTCTATTCATCCTGGTGCTGCAAAGATGTATTGTGATCTGAGGCAGCACTATTGGTTGTGTTGGATGAAGAGGATATTGCAGCATTCGTGGCTAGGTGCTTGAACTGTTAGCAGGTGAAGTATGTGCATCAGAGACTAGGTGGTTTGACTCAGTGGCTACCCATTCCAGAGTGGAAATGAAAGTGTATAGCCATGGACTTTGTGGTAGGCTTACGGTGTACTTTCCAAGGTTTTTATTCGACTTTGTTCATCATTGATCAATTTACCAAGTCAACTTACTTTTTGCTAGTTCAGATTTCCTACACATTAGAGAGGTTGGCTCAGATCTACCTTTGAGAGATTGTCCATTTGCATGGGGTGCTGTTCTATATCATTTTTGACCATGGTACTCAGTTCACCTCACAATTTTGGAGGTCCATTCAGAGTGAGTTAGGTACCCGGGTTGAGCTTAGTATAGGTTTTCACCCTCAGATTGTTGGCCTGTTTGAGATGACTATTCAAGTGTTGGAGGACATGATACGGTCTTGTGTTATTGATTTTGGTGGCCAGTGGGATCAGTCTTTGGCTTTAGCGAAGTTTGCATATAATAATAGCTATCATTTGAGCATTCAGATGGAACCATTCAAGGCATTATACTCTAGGAGATATCATTCTCCGATAGGCTAGTTAGATGCGTTTGAGGTAAAGCCATGGGGCACCAACTTATTGTGAAGTTTTATGGATAGTGTTTGTGTGATCCAGGAGCAACTATGTACTTCCAACAGTAGGCAGAAGAGCTATGCGGATCGGAGGCTATGGCCTTTAGAGTTCATGGTTGGTGATTGTGTATTCTTGTAGGTGTCACCCATAAAAAGGCGTGATGAAACTTGGGAGAGGGGGCAAGCTTAACACCAAGATCATTAGTCCTTTTAAGATTCTTAGGACGGTAGGAGGGGTGTCTTATAAGATAGTCATACCCCCAGCTCTTTCTGGTGTTCATCATATGTTCTTGTATTCATGTTGAGATTGTATGGTCTTGATATGTCTTACGTGCTTCAGTGGGAGTCTGTTAAGCTTGATGAGACTTTGAGTTTTTAGGAAGAGCTTGTGGCCATTCTAGAGTGCCAGGTTAGGTGGTTGTGGTCTAAGGAGATCTCATTAGTGAAGGTTCAGTAGAGGCACCATCCGGTCGAGGAGGCTACTTTGATGACTAAGATTTATATGCAGACCCGCTATCCTCATCATTTTGACCCTTAAGGTATTGCATTTGGCATACTTTCACAGATGAAAGTCCTTTTAATGGTATTTGTTGTAATGACTCTCATGGTCATTTCTGTGTTTTTTGCGTACTTCTTCTATTTTTCCCCGTCCCGTAGTTCCCTTATAGATTTTGTTTGGTGCTGGGTTGGGTGGCATGCTTCCCTAGGTGTTAAATTGAGTTTGGTGTGAGATTTTGAGTTTTGGAAGGTTTAAGCTTGAAAGAGTTGACTTCAGTCAACAGTCAAAGATTCTGATGTCAGATTAGAATTTCGTTAGTTTTATCGGCGCCAGAAAGATCATTTGGGTCTAGTGTGATGATCAGTTTGAGTTTTAAGGCTTCCATTTGGAGGTTGTGAAATGTCCGGTTTTAAGCTTTAGGATTTCTTCAAAGTTTGACTTGGGTTAAATTTATTTGTAAATGCACTTAGAATCCAATTGTGTCAGCACATTTATCTTCGGAATGCTGAGTTTGCTCTAGAAAGAACTTTGTTTCGGGTCACGAGACAGTCAGGAGGATTTTTGTGGTGTTTGGTATATTTTTTGTAAATTCTTTGTAACTATTGACTTTTGTCAATATTTTGACTAGACAACCTCGGGAAAGAGTTTCATTAATTCCATTGAGTCTGAAATGTCATTCCTGTCAAGTAGCATATTTGATTTGCATTAACGGGATTCTGAACGAGTTTCGAACCCCAAACGTAGATATTCTCCAACTTTGTGAACTGTTGAACCAGTGCTCTTTGTAATTGCGGGCCCTTGGTCGCGTTTGCGGAGACCATCTCCCTAGACCTCCGCATTCGTTAGGCTTGTGGTGCGATTGCGGAAGGGCACCTCCTAATGCCTTCGTGCTCGTGGGCTGTCTTGCTCCATTAGCGAAGGGTTCGCTACCCTGGCTATCAAGTTCGTGGGCGTCGAGCCGCATTCCGAATTGATCAACTTTTCTGACCACTCAATTTGCGGGCAAGGCCTCTGCGTTTGGGAAAGCCATTTTCGCTGGTAGTTTAGTCTTTTAAAAGACGAACTATCCATGCACTTCAACCATTTTAAGCTTAGTTAAAGGGCGTTTTGGAGGGAAACTCTTCTCATTTTTTTGGTAATTCTTGTTGGAGAGCATCCGTGAAGTTCGTGGGCACGTTCCAGGGTTGATAAATTGTTTGTTTCCCTTGGTTAATTCCGTTAATTTCCTATTTAATCTCTATTATGACTCCAATTGAGCTAGAATATTGGTGGAGCTATTTTGGCTTGATTAAAGCTTAGATTGTTTCCATTTTTAGGGCACAACTCCTTTGAGTAAGTTAGGACCTTGTGACAGACTCAATTTTGTGACTATGTGCGTTGGTCCCACTTTTGTGTTTTGGGGATCCTTGTTAATTTCGTGTTTCTTATCTAATTTTGGTATTCTTTTGCTTGTTTTGGTATTATTGGTAGATTCACATCGCTCCGAGGCTCTCCGGAAGGGAAAAACACCTGATTTATAGTTCTTGTGTAGTTTTCGGCCCTAAGCTAGGTTATGGCTTCCTTTTCTTAGACATGGCTTAGTTAGATTAATTATATATTGGGTATTATTGCATGATTTAGGTGGAACCCTTAGGTTTAATTGAGATTTATTCATCCTTGGATAGTTATGGCCATAGGTTTGGTTGTTTACCTTAATTTTTTGTCTGAGAAGCCTTAGTTTAGGTGATCCTTGTGTAAGTAGTATCCTTAGACCGTGCTTCTAGGTGGCCTGAAACTTTGGATGGTGTTGTGTTTGACTGATATGAATGGTTTGATTGGTGGTATGGATCATTGATTTGTGATTCTTTGTTGTTTATTAAATTGTCGGGCCTCAGCCTGTGAGCTTGGATTTGCTGGAGTTCCAGATCTATACTCTCGTGGTGTGACGGATATTTTTCTTTGTTTAGTGTGTATGACATGATTTTTTTTGTCCTAATGTGTTGAATAGTTATTGCATGAATGATTTTCGATGAAAATGACATGGCTTTGGGAAAGGAAATTGACCTTAATGGGGTTGAAGAACTTGATACCCGTTTTGGCTTTAAAATGGTTAAAAGGCCCTTTTACTTGATTTATCATACCTTTTAGTTGCTTTTATTCTGATGAGCTCGAAGTATCATCTAGGGCGGCCTATTGATACATATATCTGAGTTATTGGTAAGCTTGACATTCCGTTCCAAGCGGCCCACGGATGTATCAATCCGGGCTATTAGCTTTCCGACAAGCTTGGGATATCATTCTAGGCGGCTCGATGTTTCTTCTTGACCTATGATCTTCCATTTCTTGGACTTTTTGCACTGTACCATTGTATGAATTGACATTTTAGTGTGTTGATTATTTCGTGGTTTTTGTGTAGATTGCGATTGAGTCTTATTATGATTAAATACTCTCTATCATATGGTAGTATGCATTAGTTTTCCCTTGCTTAGCTAGTCGCATCGTGCTTCTTACATATAGTTTGTCTTTCTGAGCTCTTCGGCCTATGATGCCTACTATGTATCATGAGTTTTGGTACTCATACTACACTTCTGTATCTTTTTTCTGATGCAACTCCTAGTTCGAGCAACCCTCAGTGAGTACTGGATCTCCCGTGGTGGTCACAAACTCGAATTTGTGCTGTGCTCCAGGAATTCATAGACTTTCTGATGTCCTTTTATACTGACTCTCATTTGTACTTTTGATTAGTTAGTTTTCTGTATATATGACTTTCTATTTGCAGTAGCTCCGGTATAGGTGACACCATGTCCAGGGAATTGGTATCTTGTGACACATAACCAAGTCTCATTACTCCCCAACTTATACAACAAAGAAATACACAATTCTATACACTTAACAAGGGTCAAGCAATCCACTTGCCTAAAATAATTAAACAACTACTCTGGGACTTGAATCTTCCCCTTTCGTTGGACTTCCAAATCAATACAATCTATTCAAATAAATAATCACAATAAGGTTTCAAAACTAACAACACCCATATTATTATATATCTAGCCTAGACCCAAAAACTCACTCAAATATATAGTAAAGTTCCTAATCTTGATGCCGATTAATATACCAAGTCTCATATTTCCTAAATTTTCAAGCCTAGGGTTAAGTCTTAATTTCCCTAAATTCTATAAATCTAATGAAATTCAAATAATACAATATAAATAATATTTAATTACATATACCAATATACCAAAATTTAAATCATAATATGATGACCACAAATTAATTTTCAGACTGAAACTTAATATATAACATGTAACCTCTAACAATGAATGAATACTTCAACTCATATTCACCTCCATCATACCATTCGTGATGATATCTTCATCATTAACTTATTATTTGCCACATTGGATACTCTTTTTTTGTACCCCAGATCACTAAACTACATATAAACATAAATAATTTAAATTCCTAACTGACATGCATGTACAATAGGCTTCTACCTCATAAACCCAATTCAATATCCCTTAGTCTTTAACCATCTCGTTATTGCCCTGATCATTCCTAACCATTATTTCCTTAAACATGTTATTGTCATTAAAAATTTACAAGGGAAAATGGAAAGATGAGAAAGAGTTCAGTACTTGTGGTGGTTGTCTTTGACTTCCGGATTACCTTTGTCCCCTTAAATTATATAATCTAAAACTATTACAGCCCACCAACTTAATTCAACTCATGGGTCAAGCGATGTAGGGTATTAGATAAATTATGAACTTGACCCATTAACCACCAACTAAACTAATTAATTATTTAATAAAATCCATCAATTAAATAATTGTAGTTATCGAATTGTTCAAAATTTCCAAACCAATTTCACCGACTGATCAAAAATGACTCCGGAAAACTATCAAAAGTTCAATCATAGAACCATCATCACATAGATGGTCCTCTTAAGGAACCCAAACCAAACTGTTAGCGTACCAATGTGATACCCAAGCCATCCTTAGTCAGTGTACCAGCGTGGAACCTACGCCAACTATATATGGATATCTCCAAAGCAGGCATGGTACCCGAGCCAACCATTAGTATATACCAGGCACGATATTCAATCCAATCGTGGGGATATCCTGTACCAGGCATGATACCCGAGCAACCCGACATGCACAGACAATCATGTGCAATCACATAGAGCAATGAACAAGACAACTTGAAAACCACAAGTCACAATCACAAGTTCATTGCAAGATATTACCTACAACGATGTCACTTCATACATCTCCCTACCATTAGAGCATGTTGTAAATGTGTATGCTCTCTAGATAGTATGTGTTAGTCGTTAACGGTTTAAGTAGAGTTTTCACCTCACCACCACCACTACAAAATATTTACATGTGTAATTCATGAAAAATATCAAATAAGCACTTAAAGAGCACGTTGTGAATCTAAAATAAATAAAATTGCATAGTCTAACAATTTACATTTGTAAATAAGATTTATATATCTAAAGAACAAAATGAAATTGCTCACTCTGAGAAGATGGTTAAATCTATAATTTATATTCATAAGAGCTAACTCTTAACGAGTTAAGTGGAGTCAAGTTACTACCCTTCAACACGAATATTTACACACATATAATTTATGATTAATATCAAACTAGAATAGTCTTCAATTATTTTATCATAGAAATAATACTAACTAAAACAACCTTCATGTTTTCTGTCAACAAACAACAGTACCCATAGTCTTCTAATTTCGTCAACCGACTACAACACTTAAAGACCAAAAAAATTTAAATGGTATGTTAAATAGAAAAAACAATATCTTTTATTTATTGTTTGGATGGGATCTTGACCCTTCATGTAGAACTTGAATTTGTAATTAAAGGCCTTTGCTGAATTTTCATCTCACAATTTCACAGAAACACCTATAATTTTTCTCCACAAGGTTCAACCTACGTAAATTTCACCATCCACCAGCGTGCCATATTCTACTGTCGGTCCATTTATTGACTCTTGTCTCGAATTCTCTGCCACCAAAGTCGCGAATAGTCATGCTTGGAGGAAGTTCAAGTTTGTATTCTCTCAGCACATCCATTGGAACGTACTTTAATTAGGAATAAATACTTTGTTAAATGAGACTGTTATAAGATTGAACTATTGAATCATTTACTAGAATATATTCTTATAGGCTTTTTGTTACCAATTGATCAATCCTTTTTTTCTCATATTTGACTAGAAAGTAAGGATTTTTTGGCTGAGTTGCGCGTCCAATTTTGAATATATTTGCACCATATTGGTCACGGACATTCCTCATCTTGCAAGCATTAGCTTTTTGGCATCCAGCTGAATCAAGTTAACTTGACAGGTTCACAAACACAAATCTTATGAAAACTCACCAATAATCCATCAGTTCTATTTTGCGTGGTTGCAGTTTATTGAACATGGACATTAACAACGAAAAAAGAATTTTGCGTATATCAAAAGTGTTAAAAATGGTATATAGTCTTTTTTTTCTCCGCTATTCAAAAAAAAAAAAATGTGTCTTGGGCTGATTTTGTAAGAGAACCAAATAACCGAACCTTTTTAAAACTAACTTATAATCTTAAAATTTTTATGACATTTCTAAGAAAACAATATTATGTCCAAATATGCAAAGACGTCATTTTTGCAGCAATATACTAACAAAAAATGAATAGAAGTGCATATAGAGATCTACAATAATTGTGTCTAACTTTTGAACATTGCACCTTTTTTGTATAGGTGTCAACCCTTTCATTATCTTCTTCATATTCATCATCCTCTCTCTCCCCTTAATCCTTCTCATCTTTGACATCTTCAACGTATCTGTGTTTTGAAAATGACGCCCTTTTATGTGTCTCTTCTTCCATTTTTACCTCTTCTTTGAAAACTCCTTCTTCTACCATGTAATCCTCATCATTGTCATCATTGGAAGAACTATTGCTTCTATCACTGACCCAAGTCTTCTCTTTTGACTCTACACACTTTCCATGTTCAACATTCATTTCTTCCTCTTTCTTTTCACGTCCATCTCTTTTATTTTAATATCCAATTATTCCAAGTAATTTAAAGTCAAATGTTCTATTTCCATCATATTCAATTATTAAAAAGTATGCAAACTCTATATTATTATCCTCAATGAATTTCTCCCAGCCATATTTGAAATAAAAATCTCTTCCTTGTTTGATCACGTGTTTAGGCCACATATTTCCAAATCAATCCCTAAAGGAAACTTTCCTAGGTAACTTTTCATTCTTGTAATTTGTATAACCTGTAGGAATTTTCTATGAAGAAAAAATCTTTATTTTTCTAAAAAGATATTGAACAACATTTATTTCTTTAAATCAGATTGATCATATAAAAAAAGCAACCAATATCAGAAGAAAAAAAGTCAAATAAACCCAAAGTTTGGGACTTTTGAGGTTAGAATTCAAGAATGTTATTATTTGAGGCATTCTCTGTCACGACCAAAGGTATCCCTTAGGTTTAAGATGGCGTAGAAGACCCTGAGAGGTGTCATACAAGCCAACTTAGCATACATCATACAAGATCATAAAGAGATTTAAAAAACAAATTCAACACATAGAGTTTTATAGAACGAAGCGGAAATCTAACAAAGTCTCAAAGCCATCTAGTACTTAATAAGTGCTCGGGACGTAGCCTGTACATCAAATACAAAAACTGAAAGATAATGATAGAATGAACATAATTTTGGCCCTCGGAACATGATGACTCACCAATCTATAAATCTATACTAAAGATCCCTAGCCACGGAGGGGCGAACCTGGAGCGTCAGACCCTACATTTTATAAGAAATGTAGGCAAGAGTATGTGTTAGTACAAGAATGTACCAAGTATGATAGCGATGCATAAAAACATTTGAAATCATGCTTAAAAAGGGAAATTTTCATGATATGCATTGACCAAGCTAAAACATGACATAAAAGAGTTAGACGACATGAGTCATAAGAAAACATGGTCAATTCAAGTAACATCTTTAAACTTTCATGAGATACTTCTAAAAGTAACCTTGGTTCGTTATTGTGGGAGATTTACCTTGAACCAACATGTAAGAACATGTGACCGATTAACATGGAATCCAGTATCTACCTCACACTGAAAGAGGTGTCCTATTTTCCAAAGTAAGAGCATGTACTTCTAGCTAATGTGGATCAACTAGCTACTGTCTATCTAGACAACCTATGATGGGGCATAGTTTATGGGACATGGGTAATCGCCACGTGTCCACTCGGTGCTAAGCATAAATTCCACAAAATATTGATTAGTCTTAACTTTCCTTATCATTCATAGGACATGGGTAATTTTCACCTTTCTTAGCATTGGAGGTCATGGGTAATCGCCGCTTGCCTCATTATTAGAAGAGCTCCTTAAATTTGATTCATTTTAGGTGAGAACATGTAACACCCTGGAAACTAGTAGGCTAAACTAGAGCTTGACGTTAGGGTTAGAATCTTGAATGTACCTCCCTGTACCTTAAAATAAATGTTTTCATGTTAGAACGTCAAGGTTCAAACCCCAAGGACCAACCATGGGTCCTTAAGGAGGAACCTAAAGAGGCTGCCTTAGCAGTGACCCACGAGGGCAACTCACGCCCCGTAGGTCCTCCCACGCCTCGTGGGTGAGGGGCCGTAGGTCAAGGCCTCAGGAATCAAGTCCCAGAATTCCAACCACGGTTAACCAGCACGAGTCGTGGGTCCAACCACGGTCCGTCAGTGGTGGGTCGTGGGTGAGGCCTGGAACTACTTTTTGGCAGTTAAAGTTTAGGGGCATTATGGGGTTTTCCAGTTTTAATTAATATTAAGTGACATATTTTTACTCTAAATTAGACTAACTATATAAGTATTTTAGACTCCTAAATTAAGTCATGTTCCTCATTATTTCAAAATCCCAAAACAAAACCAACTCTTCACAAAATATTCTCTCTCTAGAACTTCAAGGAAGAAGAAGAAGGAAGTTGGAGCTAGAGTTGAAGGAGCAAGTTTTTCTACTCAAATTCTTTGGATTTCATAGCTAAGGTATGGTAGATCTTCATCTATGGATAGAATTCATCCATGGAGCCCCTTCAAAAACCCCAATTTAAAAGCTAAAAATCCCAAAAGTTAGGGTTTGACTTCAATCTCATAGATTCCTTTCAAAAATGATTCTAATGATTTAATTACTTTATATTATGATTGAATTGATGATTTATTATTGTTTTTATGTTAAAATCCCCAAGAATACATGAAATCTCCATATTCCCAATTCATGACCTTGTGGTGTGGGTGAATTGATGAAAGAAGGATATTATGAGATTATGCTTGTAGTATTTGAGTTATTTGAACTATGTTATTATCCATGTCTAATGTAGTAATTCTAGATGTGTTGAGTTGATATGAGCTTTCACCTTTGTAAAGTCAAGATATGATATTGTACATAATTTATGAAGGCTATGTACATGCTTTAAGAACACTTTGAGAGTGAAGTGTCCATGATTATGATAATGTTGTTGTGTTGATTGAAAGGCTATTCTCATGAACACATAATGAACATGAAGTGAAAGGTTTTCTCACAATATGATGATTTTAAGGTTGAAAGGCAATTCTCACCTAATTGAATCTAATGTTATATGTAGACATGGACGGTGAAAGGTTATTCTCACGCATGATCAAATAAGATATCTTAATGAAACAAATTATGACTTAATAAGTACTCTGTAGGATAAATGCTTAGCACCGAGTGGATATTGACTATGAGATGGAAGCCCTTCCGTGAGAAAGGCCGAGTTTCTAGAAACAATCTCTTGAGATGGAAGCTCTTCCGTGAGAAAGGTCAGGTTTCTAGTAACAATCTCCTTATCCGATAAACTATGTGCCCCCATAGGTCTTTAGCTAGTTGATCCACCTAAAGCTAACAAATGATGGCCTTACCTTAGGCAAGTAGGACAACCCTTTCCAGTGTGGGTAACACCGGATTCCATGTTAAGCTCACATCGTCTATGTCGGTTAAGGCTTATTCCCACTATGGCAACAATATGAACAAGAACATGAATTATGAACTATGGCTACTCAAGAAGCTTTACTTAGCATGGGTGGGATTATGGGATCTTATTCATGCATTGCACAAGTAGACTTTTAGGGTACTTACGGTATGTCTTCTCCTATGATATGATCATCTAGGTAATGAACATGCTTATGACTTATGCTTTTGCATTATCTTCAAAATGATGCTTTAACTTAGTAAATTGCATGCATTCAACTAAAATGTCCCTTTTAGCATGTTTTCAATGTTTTTATGCATGACTATCATACTTAGTGCATTTTTGTACTAACCCATATTTTCCTATATTTTTCCAAAGTGTAGAGTCCGGTTCTTAAGGCGGTCATCATTTGGTTAAAGCTTGGATTCGACTATTCTCCTAGCTTGTGGTGAGTCCTCAGTGATTCGAGGATGGATGTGTCCCTTGTAGTTTCATTTCTAGCATTTCATTTTCGGATTATGTTGTAAGGGATGTGTCCCTTTTCATTTGAACTATTGTAATAGATGGCTGTAATGAGATAAGTCTAGACTTCCACTTTTCTTTATGAAGATATTTGGACTTGAAATGCATTCTCTTCTCTTTATTGTTCTATGCTTAGTTATGATACGTCAAGTGGCTTACATGGTGCCTTTCAGGGTTCTTTGTGCTTTGTTACATCTAGGGAGTACCTTTGGGTGGTGACAAACTTGGTATTCAGAGCACAAGGTTTAGAATGATTCTAGGATAATATATCATAAGCCATGTCTAGTAGAGTCTTGTTCATGAGTGTGAAGTGCGCCACATTTATGAATGAGAGGCTACAAGATGATTAGGAAACTACATTTCTTTCATTACTCTTAAGTCGTGCCATAGAGTTTAACTCTATAAAGTCCCTCTCCTAATCCTTCTCTTGTGTCTTCAGGATATGAATACACGAATGGCTAATGCTAGAAGGATGGAGGATGAAAATGTGAATCAATGAGCTCCTCCTCAAGCTCCAGTTGATCCTTTGGTTGAAAATGTGACCCATGCGGAGTTTAGGTCTACTATCCAATTGTTGGCTTAATCCGTGACGGCTCAAGACAATAGAGAGGTTATTGCTCCTATGTATCCTAATGCAAATTCGGTGGCTTCTAGAGTGAGGTATTTTGCAAGAATGAACCCTCCCGAGTTTCATGGCTCCAAAGTGGAAGAGGACCCTCAAGAATTTGTGGATGAGGTTTACAAAATACTTGCTATTATGGAGGTGACTTCCGTAGAGAAAGCGGAGTTAGCCGCTTACCAATTGAAAGTGTTGCTCAAGTGTTGTATGAATAGTGGAAGGGAGAGAGACCCGTAGGAGCGGGCTCGGTAGAATGGGAATCATTTAAATCAGTATTTCTTGATAGATTATTTCCCCTAGAGTTGAGGGAACTAAAGATGTAAAAGTTCATTAACCTTTGTCAAGTAGGTATGAGTGTGAAGGAGTATGCTCTCAAGTTTACCTAATTATCCAAGTATGCTCCAACTATAGTGGCAGACTCAAGGTCCAAGATGAATAAGTTTGTGATGGGAGTGTCTGATTTGGTAGAGAAAGAATTCTATACGACAATGCTAATCGGTTATATGAACATCTCACGTCTTATCGTGCACGCCCAAAAAATTGAGGATTCCAAACTCAAGGAAAAAATTAGGGAGGTGAAAAGAGCTAGAACCGGTGATGGAAACTTCTCCAATGCTAAGTCCGATGGACAAGGTCGACCAAGGTTCAAACAAAGGTTCTCCAACCAAGGTCCCTCAAATGCTTCCCCAAGGGTCAATAAGGATTGGGTGTCTAACCCTAAACCTCAAGGAGGTAATAGTGGTGGTTCTTATGTGAATAGGTCTAATTATGCAAAGTGTGGAAAGAGTCATGATGGTAAGTGCCTAGCCGGCACGGATGTTTATTTTTGTTGTTGTAAGAGTTGCCATCAATTAAGGAATTGCCCAACACTTATGACCAAAGGGAAAGAAGCCAAGCAAGCTCCTCCAAGCGGTTCAAACTCCAATGCTCCAAAGCAAAACCACTTTTATTCTCTTCAATCCCGAGGTGACCAAGAGAGCTCCCCGGATGTGGTGACCAGTATGTTAAAAGTGTTAGATCCCGGTGCTACCTTGTAATTTGTGACACTTTATGTGGCCATGAAGTTTTATATACTCCCCAAAGTGTTATTAGAACTTTTTTCGGTTTCTATCCCGGTTGGTGATTTTGTGGTGGCTAAGAGGGTTTATAGAAGATGTCTCATTTCCTTATCCCATAGAGTTACTCTTGTTGACTTGGTAGGACTTGACATGTTAGACTTTGATGTAATTCGTGGTATGGATTGGTTGCATGCATGTTATGCCTCTATCGAATGTAAAACTCGGGTGGATAGATTCCAATTTCCGAATGAGCCTATCTTAGAGTGGAAAGGGGGAAATTATATGCCTAGAGGTCAATCTGTCTCTTACCTTAAAGCCATGAAGATGATCTCAAAAGGTTGTTTTTACCATCTTGTTAGGGTAAGGGATGTAGATTCTGAAACCCCTTCTCTTGAGTCGGTTCCCGTGGTTAATGAGTTCTCAGAAGTTTTCCCCGATGATTTGCTTGGTATTCCTCCCGAGCGAGAAATAGATTTTCGTATTGACCTTCTTCTGGATACACAACCTATCTCTATTCCTCCTTATAGAATGGCTCTGGCGGAGTTAAAGGAGTTGAAAGAGCAACTAAAGGATTTGCTAGACAAGGGTTTTATTCAACCGAGTATCTCTCCTTGGAGTGCTCCGGTATTGTTTGTTAGAAAGAAAGATGGGTCTCTTAGAATGTGCATTGATTATTGTCAATTGAATAAAGTGACCATAAAGAACAAACATCCCCTTCCAAGGATTGATGAGTTGTTTGACCAACTTCAAAGGGCTAGTTATTTCTCTAAGATTGATCTCTGTTCGGGTTATCACCAATTGAGGGTGAGAGGGGTTGATATTCCAAAGACGGCCTTCCGAACTCGATATGGTCACTATGAGTTTCTAGTAATGTCCTTCGGCGTTCATGGATTTAATGAATAGAGTGTTCTGACAATACCTTGACATGTTTGTGATTGTGTTCATTGACGGCATTTTGATATATTGAGTGAAAATTAACATGTGGACCATTTGAGGATAGTATTGCAAGTCCTAAAGGGTCATCAACTTTTCGCAAAGTTTAGTAAGTGTGAATTTTGGTTAAGGTCTGTGGCTTTCCTTGGTCACATTATGTCTAGTAGAGGTATTGAGGTGGATCCTAAGAAGACGGATGCGGTCAAGAGTTGGCCAAGACCTCTAACTCCTTCGGACATTAGAAGCTTTTTGGGTTTGGCTGGTTATTATAGAAGGTTTGTTGAGGGTTTTTCCTCCATTGCTTCTCTTTTTACGACTTTAACTCAAAAGAAAGCTAAGTTTGTGTGGTCGGAAGCTTGTGAGAAAAGTTTCCAAGAGTTGAAAGATAGACTTACTTCCGCTCCGGTGTTGACTTTACCGGAAGGTACGGATGGTTTTGTGGTGTATTATGATGCCTCTAGAGTTGGGTTGGGATGTGTGCTTATGCAAAATGGTAAGATGATTGCATATGCTTCAAGGCAACTTAAAGTCCATGAGAAGAATTATCCGACCCATAATCTTGAGTTAGCGGCAGTTGTGTTTGCCTTAAAAATACGGAGGCATTATTTGTATGGGGTCCATGTGGATGTTTTCACCGATCACAAGAGTCGTCAATATGTATTTATCCAAAAAGACTTGAATCTTCGGTAACGAAGGTGGTTATAATTAGTAAAGTATTATGACATGAGGGTCCTTTATCACCCCGGCAAAGCTAATGTGGTAGCAGATGCACTTAGTAGATTGTCCATGGGTAGTGTGGCTCATGTAGAGGATGAAAAGAAAGAATTGGTTCGTGATGTGCATAGGTTGGCCCGGCTAGGTGTTCAACTAGTGGATTCCACTAAGGGTGGTGTCATGGTCCATAATGGTTCCGAATCGTCCTTTGTGATAGATGTGAAGTCTAAGCAAGAACTTGATCCACTATTAGTTGAGTTGAAAGAGTCGGTACTCAAGAAGTCCGTTGAGGCTTTCTCCCAAGGGGGAGATAAGGTGCTTAGGTACCAAGGTCGGTTATGTGTTCCGGATGTTGATGGTTTGAGGTAGCAAATTCTAGAGGAAGCTCATAGTTTTTGGTATTCTATTCATCTGGGAGCCACCAAGATGTACCGTGATCTACGGGAAGTCTATTGGTGGAATGGTATGAAGAAAGATATCGCGAGATTTGTAGCCAAATGTCTGAATTCCCAACAAGTTAAGGTTCAGCATCAAAGGTCGGGAGGCTTATCCCAAGATATACCAATTCCCACTTGGAAGTGGGAAGAGGTGAATATGGATTTTATTGTGGGCTTGCCTTGCACCCAAAGACAACATGATTCTATTTGGGTCATTATAGATCGGATGAAAAAATCAGCCTACTTTATTCCCGTCAAGGTTTCTTTTCGGCGGAAGACTATGCCAAGTTGTATATAAGAGAGATAGTGAAGTTGCATGGGGTTTCTTTGTCTATTATTTCGGATCGGGGTACTCAATTTACTTCGCACTTTAAGAAGTCATTCCAAAAAGGGCTTGGCACTAAGGTTAAGCTTAGCACGGCTTTTCATCCCCAAACCGATAGGCAAGCGGAGCGTAACATCCAAACATTAGAAGATATGTTAAGGGCATGTGTTATAGACTTCAAGGGTAATTGGAATGACCACTTACCTTTAATAGAGTTTGCCTACAATAATAGTGATCACTCAAGTATCGGTATGGCTCCTTTTGAAGCCTTGTATGGTAGGAGATGTAGGTCTCCGTTTGGTTGGTTTGAGGTGGGTGAAATTACTTTGATATGTCCCGAGCTAGTTTATGAAGCCATTGAGAAAGTTCGGCTTATTAGAGAGAGGTTGAGAATGGCTCAAAGTAGACAAAAGTCTTATGCCGACGTGAGAAGAAGGGATCTAGAATTTGAAGTTAATGATTGGGTCTATTTGAAAATCTCACCCATGAAGGGTGTGATGAGATTTGGCAAGAAAGGGAAACTTAGTCCCCGATATGTAGGCCCATACCAAATTTTGAAACGTATTGGGAAAGTTGCCTTAAGTTAGATTTGCCAAATGAGTTGGCTCTGGTTCATCCGGTATTTCATGTTTCTATGCTTAAGAAGTGTATTGGAGATCCGGTATCCATTATAACCCTAGAAGGGTTGGGAGTTGACGAAAGTCTTTCATATGAAGAGGTTCCGATAGAGATCCTAGACCGGCAAGTCAAGAGATTGAGAAACAAGGAAATAGCTTTCGTAAAGGTTTTGTGGAGGAATCACTTAGTTGAGGGTGCTACTTGGGAGGCCGAGGCCGATTTGAAGTCCCGATACCCTCATCTCTTTCCTTCTACTCCGATTCAAGCTTGAGGTAAGTAGTTCCTCTTGAGTTTTAGTGTTTTGGGAGTCATGTGTGTTATATGTGTTTTTCCATGATTTCCTTATGTTATGCATGTTCTTGATGCAATTCTTGTTTAGTAAGAAAATGAATTTTTATGATTGATTTTCCTCATGTTGTTTTGCATTGAGCATGAGTTGCCTAATTGCCCAAATTTGTTCCCCATTGGCTTTTCCATAACGACGGAAACAGGTCGTTACAACTAAGTATTCCCAAGAGTAAATGGTTTTTTTTTACATTTAAAATAAGAGGAAACACCGATTTCCAAATAAGTTAATGAGGAGTTTTGAGTACAATCTCTTTTAAGAGAAACCTTTTGAGTAATAATCTCAAAGTTGAAGATGAGGAAATGTTTTTAAACATATGAGCTGAGTTATATTTTGGGAGTAGTATTGAGCACCGATATGGGGACGAGTGCATTGTGCCTTATCCCAATTTATTTTATGAAAATTTATTCATAACATTTAACATAGAGTAATTTTAAAGAAAAAAAAAGAAAAGTATTTTCTCAAGTTTCACAAAGTAAATTATGACTTATTATAAATCAATTAAAAAGAAATTTATAATTTTAATAAAATTAATATTATTATACATCACATAAAATAAGTAACCCTAGCTACAAATAGCTTCATGTTGTAAAACTAAAGCAAAATAAGACAAGGAATATAAAAGATGAAAATAATAGAAATAGAACAAAAGAACAATATAAAGATGAAGACAAGAAGAATACAAGACAAGAGAAGCAATATAAGATAACTTTGTTTCTTTCAAGTGTTCACCAAATATTCAAGTGTATACAATATGAACTCTTATGCCTCTATTTATAGTGTAACATAGAGGCATACAAAAGGTTAGTCATAAACATGACATTAACATGAATATAATGAAGGAGGTTATGGAGGTGAAATGTTACAAGAATAATGGTCATAAAGGTGGAAGTTATCTTCATAATGGATGGAATTAATGGAGATAATTAGTCATAGTAACTTCTTGGTGTAGTGGACATCCATATCATAATATTTTATAACACTACCCCTTGGATATCCATAGATAATGTGCCTCGTTAAAACCTTACTAGGAAAAAACCCTGTGGGAAAAAATCCCAATGAAGGAAAAAGAGTACACAAATCTTTTAATACGCTTTGAGTGTTGCCTCGTAAAAAACCTTACCAGGAAAACTCAATTGGGATAAAACTATGGTTAAGGAAAAGAGTACAATGCGTTTTTCTCCCCATGATAAAAACTTTACTTGATATCTCGGAGACGATGCATTTCAATCTTATATCACAACTTCTTGAATATTGATGTTGACAATCCTTAGAGAATAAGTTTATAAGATTATCACTTGAATGGGTCTTTGAATGTCTATCTCACCATTTTGTTGAAGACCATGTGTGAAAAAGACTTTTGGTGAAATATACTTTGTCAAATCTCCTTTGGTTGTATCCTCCCTTCAATTGAGCTATATATCATTTTCGTATATGGTGGCTGAAATATCCTTTTCAAAAGAAAATCACATATTTTCTGAATATGATAGATCATGATTCCAACCAAACACACTCCCGACTTACTTTATAGATCAATATTATTTCTGCATGATTTTATTCTTTGAATGCCAAGATATTTTGTGTCTCCATATGTAAATAAATAGTCCATTTGCGATCGAGCTTTATGCGGATCAAATAAATATTATGCATCTACATAATCAAATCATTTCTGACTCGGAGATTGATCATTTCAATTTTAATGAAGCTCGTCTTTTCTTCTCAAAGAAAATCACACATCTTCTATGTCTTGAGTCACTTGCTTTGTTAGTTTCTTGTCATAACTTGAATGATAATATGACAATCCTTTAACATAACTTTCGTTATGTATATCAAATAATCTTCTAGTTTTTGCATAACCATCAATCTATAAGTGCACCAATTGCACTAATACATGGCATTTTAAATCATTTTCATGAGATCAAAAAGATTCTTTCTCTGTGTTAAGCAGTCTCAAAATCATTGGGTACTCAATGGAATTGCTTTAAGGCCTTTTAAATCCTTCAAGGATTTTCATATAACATTCATCGTCTAATTAGACATAATAATCATTCATTATACATATTCAAGTATTTCATCTATTGCCAGACTGAAACAAATCTCATTGCATCCACCACTGGAGAATATATCTCCATTTAATAATGTCAGGATTTTTGTGAAAACCCTTTATGCCCCGAGGCACAAACTGTACTTTATATCTTACGGTTATACTTTCACACAATGATTCATTTGTACCCCACTGACATATATTTTGATCTATGAACTATAAGTTCAAAAACATCACTTTTCTAAGTGAACAAAATATACTTGAATAGTGCATTTTATTTGACCAATCATTTATCTGTCCACACTATATGACAGATTTGAATTTTGGATCCTCGTAATCATTTATAGAATTGAGCTCTACTTCATATCAAAGATACCGTCGACGGTCATTTTGATTCGATTCCAATACGACATAACTTATCGATATCTCTTCATTTTTCATCATTTTCAGGTACCTGAACCTTTGCCAAGGTTTTATGAAGTGTTATGTCATAGTGCTCTTTCAAAGCACTTACCTCATTATCATGACCATTTTGATAATTTGCTCATCTCCTTCCTCAAGGAGTTTTACGTTTGGAATCGATTGGTCTATCACGCTTTTGACGTACCATAGACTCTATCCTTCAAGGACTATTTTATTGGAGCATTTACAGCTTAATTAAAATATTCGGTCAGCAAATACATCTGGCAAATTATTTGCAACATTTTGCAAATGAATTATCTCTAGAACTTCAAGTTCACATTTTTTTTAACGAGGATCTAGATAATTCACCCCACACATAATTTTCAGCTGCTAATCATATCTTCCCCTATTGTTAGAAAATCTAAAATTTTACCCCAACCTCACTTGGGGATCCATCTTTGTGCGTGGTGGAGCAATAAAATCATGTGTGCACATCAAATTTTTAGATGGACATTATTTGGTTCCTGACCATGAACCAATTGTGATGGGAGAACCTTGTTAGCTTGATGTGTACATGTTAAATAAACACATCTCATACCAAATTTTATTTGAGAGATTTGTTCTCATAATCAATGGTCTAGCTATAATTGGAGGCATACAATTTCTGCTAAACCAACCAACATTATCAACATAATTTTATAGGTTGGAACTGTGCTCTTAATTTAACAATTCGAGCAAACAACCTTACAAAAACCAATTTGTAAGTTGATACAAATGCACATGTGACCATACCATAGATGCATCTATTAAATCATAATAGTAAGCAGTCCACATAACAGGGTGAACGGACCCATATTCACCTTTCTATCTGTTCCAAATAATTTGAGGGGATACAATCCCAACCTTAATTGATACAGTTATCATTTTGTCATGAGAACAAGCAACAAAAGAGAATCTTGAAGAATCTTTTATTTCTTCAAATATATAGCCACATGAATTCTCAATTTCTTTTGCATCACATTTAAATCGGAATGGCCAACCGGTTATGCCAACTGATATTTATTCTAGTAAATTTCTAGTTTACTTTTCAATGTGATTCCTCCATCATGCCCATATTTTTATTCAACAAACAAGAAAAAGACGAGTAACCTTTTATGTAAATATTCATAACCCGCTTTGATTGTAGTAATATGAAAATATTTAATCTTTCAATAATTTACAGTCTCAATATAATAATTTTTTTTAATTCCTCCGAAACTTAAAAAGTTTCTTTTGAGACTTATGACAACCTCAATATTATGAACAATTTCATGCCTTCGGATAGTAACAAATTAGCCCTTTCGAAACTCTAAATTAATTTTGTGTATTGCCACAAGTTTCACAACACCATTCTTATGGTGACCATCTCCTTCAAGGAGAAAATTATCATTATTGTCATGGTTAAAATTATTACATGCAAGACTTATTTCTTGACAACCAATGACAAATTTGTGTTGCCACACAACATTTATTTTTTGTCATGACCACAACCTTTATAGAAAAGAATTATTTCTTTCTTTTGTCCTCCAATAGTTCATAGTAAAACATACCACAATATTTGTGTAGTACTCAAAGTATATGACCAAAATGACCATTTATGTCAAAATATAACTTTTTTTCAATATCTCAAACCTCCCGTAGAGGTGAGATGTGTCATTTATCCAACCATACATGAACATATGTTTATCCATACGAACACCAGCCACATTCTCTTCAAGAAATGACAATAACCATTTTTACATGCTCAATAAGTTTTTATTAGTCATACTTTGACATTATCAAATTTATTTGACCCACCTCAACATCACTTTAAAAGTACTAAATGTACTACCACTTTGTATTTCTTTATTTTGATGGAGGATTTACAAAACTTTCAAATTAGGTTGCGCCAACCCAATGTGCCCAATAACATTTCATACCACTTTGATGGCCAAAAATTACCTTCACATTTGAATGACCATCTTAAGAACTCATAATGTTCTTCCTTTTAATCACCACAATTGGCCATTAACATTTTACCACACTCATATTCATACATTTAACCACTTGTCATTTTCAGACACATTATATCCAGCTACCACATTCACATAAGAGAATGGAGCAAATCAATTGGACAAATTTTATGACTTTTATCAAGAGCATATTAATTTGCTCAGTCATCATTACATCGTCATTATATAACGTTGGGACTTGAACCCAACGTCTTACCCATAAGAAGGCATATTAGGTCATTATTTGTTGGGACCCAACCCAACATTTTATCATCAGATGCACCAGGACTCTCACCCGATGTATTACCCTCTTGGTGCGATAGGACTTGAATCCTTCGTATTACCCTCAATCAATGACATAATAAGCCAAATATAATAGGACTCATCATTGAGCCTTAAAAAAATATTGTTACTTTGTGATTTACATGCACAAATAAATATAGAACAAAAGAAACACAATAAAAATATTCTCAACAAAGTATGTACATTTATCTTGTACTTGTCAAAACAAAGAGTTACATATAGCATTATATTATATTATGTTTGGTGCACAATAATTAAGTTAGTGAATTACCATTATAAATCAAAGAATCAATTGCACACCAAGAGAATAATAATTCCAATTACACTAAAATAAAACGGCTAACTACCACCAACCCTTTTTCAATTTTCATGTGAACCCAAAATATTTCACACACAAAACGAAATAAATTAAAAGTTTATGTAATAACCACAGAACAAAGGTTGTTAGTACAAATAATATATAGGATATGAAGTATATCTTGCAGCCAAAGAATTACTATGATAATTCATAAAAATCAAGAAATATCTATCATTGATTCTTGACGGAGAATGAGCAACTCATGCTGATAACGTGTTGTAAAACTAAAGCAAAATAAGACAAGGAATATAGAAGATGAAAATAATAGAAATAGAACAAAAGAACAATATAAAGATGAAGACAAGAAGAATACAAGACAAGAGAAGCAATATAAGATAACTTTCTTTCTTTCAAGTGTTCACCAAATATTCAAGTGTATACAATATGAACCCTTATGCCTCTATTTATAGTTTAACATAGAGGCATACAAAAGGTTAGTCATAAACATGACATTAACATGAATATAATGAAGGAGGTTATGGAGGTGAAATGTTACAAAAATAATGATCATAAAGGTGGAGGTTATCTTCATAATGGATGGAAGTAATGGCGATAATTAGTCATAGTAACTTCTTGGTGTAGTGGACATCCATATCATAATAATTTATAACACTTCAATCATTTTCATCTATTTTAAACTTAGTTAAGAAAATTACTACTTGATTTAATTAGAGCTTACTATAAAAATAAACATTTTCTTGACTTTTTAAGAAATTTACTACTTGATTTAATTAGAGCTTACTATAAAAAATAAACATTTTCTTAACTTTTTAAAAATCAAATTAAGAATTATAAACAATCTATATATATATATATATAAAGCTAAATATAGAGAAGGTGATGTGGCACCTTTCTATAGCCAGCATTCCTCTTTATTTATTTTCTCATTTTTTGCATTTTTTAATCCATAATATTATTGTACTAATTAAATAGTTTAAGAAAAACCTAACAAAATAAATGATTACTAACCGTAATGTTAATGCCTAACAGTTATGTTATTAGTAAGCCTTTAACCAAAAAAAAACGTAAGCCCACATAATAATAATTTCCAATAAAACCCAAGTAACTGCTTCACCCACGTAATGCTAATTAGTAGCCAGACCTTTGGCTTTTCAATTTCTCCAGTTTTAATGTGCATTACCATGTCAAAATTAGGATATAAAAAGACAAAAGCTTTACCTCACTACAACAATTCTAACTGCTATTTAGTGTGGATTATATTAAGTTGGGCTTATTTGTATGTGTCATCTTCCTAGCAAATCTAAATATATCCATTTCTATACTGACAAAATTTGTCTGTTTTTTTTTAAGTGAATAGATTACACTTTTGAATCCCATGTATGATTGCTTTTTACTTGGCATTTGCTAAATTTTTCACATTATGGCATCTGCATCAAGAGCGTGTAGTGTTGAATATAATTTTAAAAAGGTCATTATATTTACCCTTTACATTGAAAAAAATATTTTTCTGCTCCTATTTATTCTATTGTGCTCTTTTTTTTTATTAGATCATTTGGAATTTGAAAACTGCTTATGATATTCAATTATTTAAAAGTAGAGACACAATCTAACTTATATTTCTTTGATTGATGCAGATGGATTTACCTTTTTACTACAACTACTATCTTCTATTAGTAATGGCATTTGAACTTTCCTAAAAGAGGAGTTGAAATTTTAATTTTTTAATTTTAATTAACGGTAGCGTAAGTGGACTTATGGTGTAAAAACAAAAATATTGATTTTGAGAAAATCTTAAACTGTGTTGTGTTACTAATTGAACTTAAGAAATCAAAAAAACTTTTCTTTTCTATGTATGTAGTAGCTATTTACCCAATTGCTTTTCTTATTAATTTCACTAACCTTTTGAAATAATTATGTGTATAATATTTATACTTCATATTCTATAATATATTTTATGTGCTATTTTAATATTTTGTTTTATTTTCTTATGTAGAAACTATATAATATTATCTTTTGATTACTTATCTTTATGATGAAGAAGTTGAAAAAGAAGTAAGAACATATATTTGACAATTTTTTAAAGAAAAGGAACGGGTAGAAGAAAAAAGTGAAAAAAGGTGAGGAAAAAATAAAGACAAAAAGTATTAAAAAAATGTACATGTAATTAGATTTATAAAAAATATACAAAGAAGGCATCATATTTTTTAGAAATATATACAGAAAGAATTAATTTTTTCTTGAATTGTTATTTTTTCTTTACTTTTTTTTTAAAAGAAAAATAAAAGTATACGAAAATCAAGTACTTTAAAAGATTTAAAACTCCTAAGTGATGAAAATTTATATAGGAATGTATGAACCTAAATTAAATGTGAATAATTAAAATTTGAAATATTTGAATTTGAAAATTAAAAAGAATTTTGAATTTTGAAAATTAAATGTACTTTCTCCATAAGTTATTTAGGTTGAGAATTTTATTTTTTTCGATGATAATTATAATCATTTGAAATTATTAGAATCATGAATGTTTTATGGAAATATAGGACCTTCTTTTAATGAATTTTAATTAGTTGTCGATAATGAAATTTTTGTATATGATTATTACGGGTTATCAAAATAAAGTTATTCACTATTTCTTTATGCGTATGAATTTTGATTAATAAATTGTGAATACTTTATATATTCCATTTAGTTTTTTTGACTTATTTTAAATAATAATGAATTTCTTTCATAAATGACATTGTGTTTGAATCGATGTTAATTAGGAGAGAGCATAATGCTTTATTAAAAACTTTGGTATGCTAATTTCAATTTTTAACTTTTTTTAAATATTATACCATTATTATATCCAAAGGACTTTAAAAAAAAATTGATTTCTCTTGGTGTCAATTTAATGTTAGGATTTTTTTTTCTTAATTATTTTATTTAGCAGGGAACAAGTCTCGACTCTAAGTAAAATAATATTTCGCGCAAAGCTCAAATAAATTTACTAGTTATATATATATATAAAGAGTACAAGAGATCAATACTTCTCCACAGTCAGCACTCACAAGTTGTTTTCAAGAAAAGGAAGAAGCAATTTCTTCCCTCTGATTGTGAATTGATAATGCGATTCTTGATAAAGAAGTGAAGGATTCATTGGGTTTGCAGAAGAGCCATGGGAATTGATTGGAGAAAATTCCAAGAAAACTCCTACAATTGATGAAGAAGAACACGAGCAGATTCAATAGAGTTACGAGGACCCCATTCTTGATGAGGAAGAAAACTCCTACAATTGATGAAGAACAACAAGAGGGATAGTAGCAAATTCAATAGAATCAAGCATAAGAAAGACCCCAAATCAATAATCAAAGGTAATACTGTTTCAGAATGTTCTTGAGTATAAGAGGTTTATTGATGTGTATTGCAATCAGAGTTACAGGAACCCTACCCGAGGAAGGGGAAAATCAAAAGCCCGATTGATCTTACCTTCGGGTTCTTGATTTTTTTCCCTTCGGGTTCTTGATTTTTTTTTCCCTTCGGGTTCTTGTATCTCTGATTGCAATACACATCAATAAACTTCTTATACTCAAGAGCATCATCTGAAACATATATGTTGGTGTCATTAATAGTGAGATTTAGTCATTTTTTAGGTCTCAACTAGTAGAATTCATTTGATTTAGTCATTTTTGTTAGCTCTCTGTTTGTTTATAATGAGTGAGAGACTAGTAGAATTCATTTGATTTACTCCATTTTGTAGCTCTCTGTTTGTTTATAATGAATGAAAGCCTAGTAGAATCCATTCTCTCACATGTGTACCTACTGATTGTTCGTTCCTGAATTTTTTTCGCACTTTGTTTCCCCTATGATCTAGGACTCTATCTGTTTGTACTTTAATTAGTGAAAATGTAATCATGTTGCAGATACTGCTTGTCATGCCTACTGCCAGACGCGGAACAACTTTATTGAGTAAATTCTAGGATACTGTTATTAAGTGGTTTTCATTTATCCAACGACTAGTGCAATATAGGCAGAATTATGGTTTTCGTAACATCTTTGCCTGAGAGTTAAAAGGTCGTATTGACTCTTAGTTTCTTTTACCCTTATTGTTTTTCATTTTCCTTAAGTTTCTCCTCTCTTATGTTCTTCTTGCCTCTTCAACCACTGCTGAACTGTCACTAAGACGGACATTCGTTCTGACCAGACATTTCAGGACTTATCAAAGTTTGCTTGAACCTTACTCCGTTTAATTATATATTTCCTCATGAGCCATATAAACTTCTTATTGTGCCATCTCTGATTGGCGGTGTATCACTATCCATTATCATAGTCAGGTCTATCATCTTCATGAGATTTACACTCTGCTTATTCCTTCATGATATACTTACACTTTTTTGCATACTATGTTTTCATGTGTTGACTTTGATCTGCCTTTTTTGCAGTCATCCTCTTGTTTGTTGGCGTTGAACAATCTTGCCTACTTAGTGCTAGCAGGTTTTCCCCTTAGTTATCAGTATCTCCGCCCTCTCCTTTCTATTTGCTGCAGCTTCACTCTATTCTTAAAAACATTACCAGTTCCAGTTTTAGCATTCATTTTGTCATAGTTTACTCATCCATGCGCACATGTGTATCAACGGATTATTCTTGACTTTTTCATTCTTCTTTTTCCCCTGTCATAATGTGTCAAACGTGTCTGGGACTGTATCCCCTATAATGAAGGATATGTGTCGGTCTCTGTTCACTTTAATTAGTGAAAATGTATTGTGAAGACTATTCTGTTATGATGTCGGATTTTAGTTGAGAATAATTAGTAAAATGACAAGAACACATTTTTTGCATCAAATACACTTTTGCACCCGAGTGGCATCATTTTATGTTATGGTAAGGATAAGTTAAAAGGAAAAATGAAAGGAAGACGTGTCCTGAAGCATGGTATGGTTTGATGGAACTTTGTAATGTTTCATTTTATTGTTATATTTGTATTTCTGTTAAGGGGGATATTTTCAGCTTTAAGAGGTTTTTGCATAACTTGTTTTTTTCCATGTTCCTCGCATTGGAGATTTGCTTAATGTGTCTCTTTTTTCTTCATTTTCCTGTACCATCATGTCTATTAATCATATGACACCTTAGTACTTACTAAAAGAAATCATGACACCCTAGTATACTCACCGGATTCTTGAAGAAATGCGTTCAAATATGGTAGAATAGTAAGTTATCGGTAACAATCTGGTATTTAAGTGGAGAGGAGTAGAGGAGCAGGCCCATTATCACTGAGTTTAGAAAACTGCGGCTGGTCCCGAGATGGATTTCTCAGTCATAAGAAAAAAGTTGTCTATGGAACTTCGTGACACTTTTCTTGAAACTTTTGCTATTTGTCAGGAGTTACGACTGCAGAATGGATTTATCATTAATATCATCATCTGCCACTACTCATCATTTTTTATCATTTTCCATGGTTGCAGAAGACTTTCTCATTTGCAGTGAGGGATACCCTGATTAGTGTTGGCCTCTAAAAAACTTTTTGTATGGTATGAGAATTAATGAACTAGAATTGCTAAGCATAGTAATGAAGTGGTTAGTTTTATTGTTGAAAGCACGTCTAGCTTGACAGCATGACTGGTTAGTTGACAATTGTTCTGTTAAATACTAAAATATCCTACCAGCTTGTCGTCTCTATACCATTTTGTATGGCTAGTTTGACATAATTATGCGAGTGAGCTATCTGTCTTACACATTAATGATCAGGAAACCAACATAAAGTTTAGTATTTGGTGGTATCCATGAATTACATTACATTTTCGTCGGGAAAATACTATCTTGCTGTCGATTTGAATGTTATGAAAAACTGGATTCTATAAGTGTGGGCCTTCTCCATTTGTATGTAACACAAAATTTTGATGGAATCTTGTTTATAGGCTTTACTTTTTTCTTTTTTTTGAAGTAAAAATTTCATTGATATGACCTAACATGTACAAGTGTATTTTTAACCTCCTCAAGAGATCTCTTGTTACTCTCATCCAAAAGGATCCAAATCTGTGCCAAAGGAACGTTCTCCCATGCTTCTACTTCTCCAGTTGATGACCCTTGCTGGTTAGGACATCCCTTACTGTCCCTGGCGTAAGGTTCCCCATTATTTGTTTGCTGCTTGATGATGGATCAACAGGTGATTCATGTTATCTCCCATTGTTTTTACACGTTTAGCTCCACCTAGTGTGCAAACTTTGCCTCTTCTTGAGATGCCTATCATGTGGATATATCCTACCTGCCAGTCACGTGAAGAATCACATATTGTTCTTTAGAGCTTTAGTTATCCAAATTATGATGTGTAGTAGCAATTCTGCTTCTTATGGATTCATCATAGTTGGCAATGGGAAGAACTTGGTATAATGGTACACTACATTTATGTTTCATGATGTCAAACTACTCTATTATAGCTAGTTTAGGCAGTTTGGATCATCACCTGAGCTTTTTGTATGTCTCTTAACAACTTTCAAAGAAGGATGAAAAAGAAGATGAGTACTTGCCCTCAATTGATGAAGAAGAATAAGAGTGATAGTTGCAGATTCAATAGAGTTACGAGGAGCGGTGGACCCCATTCTTGATGAGGATGAAAAGTTGATTATTGGTTACAGGAGAAGCTTGAATTTCAAACATAAGAAAGACCCCAAATCAGTAATCAAAGGTAATATTGTAGATGATGTTCTTGAGTATAAGAGGTTTATTGATGTGTATTGCAATCAGAGTTACAAGAACTCCAAGGGTAAAAAGTCAATAACCCGAGGAAGGGGAAAATCAGAAGCCCGATTTATTTTACCCTTCCCGGGTTCTTGATTTTTTTCCCTTCGGGTTCTTGTAACTCTGATCGCAATACACGATCAATAAACCTTTTATACTCAAGAGTATCATCTGAAACATATATACTGGTGTCATTAATAGTGAGATTTAGTCATTTTTTAGGTCTCGACTAGTAGAAGCCATTTGATTTAGTCATTTTTGTTAGCTCTCTGTTTGTTTATAATGAATGAAAGACTAGTAGAATTCATTTAATTTAGTCATTTTTGTAGCTCTCTGTTTGTTTATAATGAATGAAAGACTAGTAGAATTCATTTTCTCACATGTGTGCCTATTGATTATTCCTGAATTTTTTTCGCACTTTATTTCCCCCTATGATCTGGAACTGTATCTGTTTGTACTTTAATTTTTGAAAATGTAACCATGTTGCAGATACTGCTTGTCATGCCTACTTCCAGACGCGGAAAAACTTTATTGAGTAAATTCTAGGAAACTGTTATTAAGTGGTTTTCATTTATTCAACGACTAGTGCAATGTAGGCAGAATTATGATTTTCGTAACAATTTTGCCTGAGAGTTAAAAGGTCGTATTAACTCTTAGTTTCTTTTTTTAACACCCTAGAAATTTTTTGAGCTAAGACTTGAACCATCCTTCGTTGTGAGTAGAATTTTACCGAGGAATTTAAAATTTCTTAAGTGTTAAGCTGACTAGATGTAGCACCTTAAAAGAACTAAATTGGAAATAGCAAAATCTGAAATTTTGCAAGTTATGCTTAAGTTATGAGTTTTAGGTCAACTTCAAATGATCATAAATCTCAGTACAGGATGATTTAGGTGGACTACAAGATAGTTAATGAAAGGTCTTTGAATTATCTTTTGAACGCCACTGAGTTTGCTAAGTTTCGAGGTTGGATGAGTGAGTTATGCCCTTTTGAAGTCAGGCTCTCCAGTTAAGGAAAGTTACCTGAAAATAGTAAGGGGTACTTTGGTCTTTTCCTTACCAAATCAGATTTAATTCGTTTTTAGTAAGATTTTAAGGGTCTAATCCTATTAGGTTCAGTTTTATAATCCT